>WHYT01016274.1:372744-449511 GCA_009806455.1 Tetrax tetrax
GGGGGGGAAAGTCTTACCATTCTAAATTAATAGGTCACTGCTCCAGACCAGACTCTGGGGAGAATCATACTGTGTACATTACTGATCAGGACACATGGTACTGTTGGTCAGAACTACAGCTGTGTTTTAAAATCCTACAGAGATGGTATGTGGGCTGTGCATGTGTCTACACGGTGCCTTATGCTGCCATCTTGGGGTTGGGGCTGGGGGAAAAGTACCTTGTGATGAGTGAAAGGCATTAAATAAAAACATGTTTACATTTTGGGGGACTATATTACCTGCCTTCTCTTCTCTCTAGCCACTCTTGGATTTAGAGGTGCCTGTAGAATACATACTCCCCAATTCAGGGTGGGGTTAGGCCAGAAGGGCTGAACAGAGCTCCTTGGGTGCAGAATGGAGCCTGTAGCCAGCTGTTCTCGCTGTCGGCGAGGCAAAGCCTGAAGACTGCTGGGAGAGAATTGGCAAATCTGACTTGTCCTGCAAAGGGAGATAAAGGGCAAGCAAATACCACAGCTGTGCATATTTATTTTATGTAAATAAATGCATCTACAAGTAAGCTTCAGTTTTAGGATTTCTGCTGAGCTGGCCTGTTAATTCTTGCTGTCAAAATACATCCATTCTTTGGGCCTGGATGAATCTTTAATTTCCTTTCAGAACTGCTTATTCTTGCTTGCTGTGGCACCACAGAATGTCAAGAGGATGAGACCCTCACTGAAACAAGGTGTTCAGAGAGAGATGCAGCCAGTACTACACTCCCCTTATCTATCCCGGGCGAACTAGGATCAAACAAGTAAGGGTTACACAAGTGACGAGCCTGAGCGACACTCCTAACGTCTGAAAACATTTACCTCGGGAAACAGATTCATTGCCAGATCCGAGAGGGGATGTTTCTGCCAGACTGAAACAGAACATCTGATCGCAAAACAGGCCAGTCTCCGTCTTTGGCTCAAGAGGCAGCAGCCACACAGCAGCTGGAGAAGATGTTAGCTGTACTTGTCAACAACAGGCATGAACAAAAGCATCCTGTACTTAAGTACAGACTTTGGAGGCATTTGCAAAGTGCTGGCTCTCTGTCCTGAGTACAACACAGAACAAAATGATGCGATTTTTATAGCAGAGCAGTTGCTTGTCACAGCCTGCTGAGAGGAGAGTCTGGCAGAATTTTGCCTTCAAGGTTTTCCAGCTGTAAGACTGTCAGAAATAGGAAGCTTTAGCACAAGTCAAGAAAATCAAACTCAATGGAGAAGTGACAGATGCTTGCAAGAGAAGCACACCTGTAAATAAAACCTGTGAAAGAGGCACAAATGCCAGAAATGGCAGACTCCTAAGAAGGCATGACTTCAGCTTTTAACACCCTGTCACTCAGCTAATTGCTCTTCTTTGAAATTTCAAATTTAACAGCTGCCTTATTTGACTCTATTATCTGAAATTTTTTTTTTTTGGTTCTCCCCACTAAAGCTTCTTAGGAAGCTTTTGCTTATTGAATGTATTTGAAGAGTCTCAAGCTCTCGTTTCTGCTCCAAAGTTCTTGGCAGAGCTTTGGGCCTGTTCTCTCTTGGTACCGTTGCTGTAAGTGATTTCTCCATATTCCTCCCAGCCGGTGATCACTACTTACCCCCGGTAACACAGCTGGTGAGGGAGGTGTACACCAGCCTTAGACACTTGTTTAACAGGCGTACCGCTTCCTTCCAGTCATTGTGGCCCAAGGACCTTCCTCGCTTACTGTAGTTGTTCGTAAGTAATAAACTGTGGGCTTTTATCAGAGTCAAGGTTTTATCCCTGATGGTCTAATTCGCTTCAGCATGACTAGAGCTTTGTATCTAACAGTACTCATCAGTCTGGTGCAAAAATTTGTCATAATAATTCTTTTCCACTTCTCACCATAAGGTTTTCTTGCATGCCAGGATTCTAAATAAGAAGGTAGCATTATTTTTAACAAACAAAATGTGGTTTAAAAGCATACCATTTATTTCAAGATGCAAAATGTGAGTCGAACAAAACCTGGGGAGCCTTTACCTTTTCCTGAGTTTCAGCTACCTGCGTTGTTGAAAACTGAGCAATAAGCAATAGCAAATTCAGCTGTAAAGGCCTTTTTTCCTGAGAACAGGGAACTTGCTGAACACCTAAAATGAGAAGTAACAAAAGGAGCAACACACTGGAAAACTGGAAACCACACAAAGATTGTTCAGAAATGAAGACTGATTCATGACTAGTGCTGTCACTGGGAATTGGGAGTCAAGGAATTCTGCCAGCAGACAGGGATAGGGAATAGGCTTTCTGCACACGGTTGCTTTTCCCGTCACCTCCGGGCCGTACAGGCACTGCCTCAGACTGGAACTCGGTGGAGTTGCTATTGTTGCTCCTTTTTCTAAGACCATCACATTTCAGTTCTGCCTGTGCTTTGGCCTGGCCTAAAGCTCAGGTACGTTTCCTACTTCAGTGTGCCTTACTTGTCGTGCAGCGTTCATATACACACAGACACACGTCCTCTGAGCCCGGACAGTGGGACTTGCCACGCTGACCCGCATAATGCACTGCGTTTACACAAGCTTAACTCTAGCGTTTCACAGGGACTGGTCCACATCACACACCTGCTGTGCCACACATCCTCTTCAAGTGAAGGATGGAAACAAAATACTTTACTTCCCCCTCGTACCGTACCTCATCCTTAGTGTCTCTTCACCCATCTGCTCTCCCCTGCCACTCCTAACAAGTAAATACAGTTCTTAACAACAAAAAAACAAAAAAATTGAGATGACATGCACCAAAATAGAATATCTCCTTAGGTCCCCATCTTCAAATCTACAGTCATTCTGTTAAACCAGGACCTGGATCTGAACCATTTCTCAAAACAGGTTTGACAGAAATCACACGTGGGCCTTACCCAGCTTTGAATAGTTCAGAGGTAACAACAGAATATAGGATTTTGTCAAGTAGCCAAAAACGTCAAAGAGAATAATTACCAAAACACCTACTTGCTGGGGATGGAAGAACACGCTGGAATCGCACTGTTCTACCCGTTTTCTGTCCTGACTTTGTCACGCAGTTTTCCCGTGTGACCGCCTGAGGGCAGCCGGGTCCCCGCAGGACAAAGCAGGAATCCCCAACGCCGCCTTCCTCCCCCAGCCTGCCTCCTAAAAACCTCGGGGTTCGAGGCCCATTCCAAAGGTCTTGAGTCACAGCTGTCTCACTGGATGAGCCGCAGGGACATGAAAGCATATTCTCGGCATTTAGACACTTTGCTGTGAGACACACGAGGGGACGGGTAAGGCAAGCATAGCAGAGTTAACACTGGGAAAGTACTGCGTGGCATTTTTATAAAAATGATTTTTTTAAAAGGGAAGGAAAATAGAAATCATTGTTTCTAAAAAGCCTTCAGTGAAGATGCAGCTGTACAATCATTTCAAAACCTAGCCTCTGTGATTCACAAGGAAAGGGTGACTCTTCAGAGGGACTTTGGGCTCGTGGCTTTACCTCCCCGTGTAAGGGGTGAAAGCCCAGCACTCAAAAGGCTGCGGCTGAGCCCCGGCTGAGGATGGGTGGCAGAACCTGCAGCAGAGCCTGGGGCCCTGTAGGGACTGCACTCCTCTTGGCTGCTCCACATTCCTCTGCAATCTAACGACTTACATTTCTGCGAGCTAAGCGCTGAAAAGCTAATGCAGCAAGCACCAGCAGAAGATGACAGCACAACTGATGGCAAATTCTTCACCTCTGCGTTCATAAAACAAAGCCCACAAAGTTCCAGTTTGAACACAGCTATCAGTGTCTGCTCACGTCCACATGCTGACATCAGGCTTCTGTGATGAAACCTTGCACGGTAAACTCCATCCTGATCATACCAATCTGGGGGCTAAACGAAAACCTCAGAGCACCCTGAATGTGGTATTAGCACCCACCTTCCTGGAGAAACACTAAAGCTAGGAGAACGCTTCCACCACTTGGTAAAGCTTTGGAGTTGTCTGGCCCAGATAAGGAACACCAGTGTCAGTCTCCTCTCCTGCCTAACTGAAGGCCCACGTGATAACAGAAGATCACAGTCATACAAAGACCTCTAAGCTCAGACTCCAAGACAAGGTCATTTTTTCCCCACTCCCAGAGGAACCTGCAGTAATATGCCCGCAGGTCTTTCAGTAGGTTGTAACAGAGAATGGCAAAGGCAAGGGACACCCAGTGAGTGTCGCTGAATGGTGAAAGCAAGTTTTCCCAGGACAGTATATGGTTAAAGGGGCTCTTCATTACTTACAGTTTACTACCCCTGGCCCCCATTGACTCAACACCTGATCATTGGCCTCACCCTTTGCAGCTAGACAAGGAAAGGCCAGCCACCCAGACTATGTCTTCAAGCCAGGACTGAGTCAGATGTCGCAACGGATGAACCTTCACCATCAGAAAGAGGAAAGCATTCCTGACCCAGCACAGTAATTCCTCCCAAACTCAGATCTGAAATAAACAAGGGATACACTACACAGGGTAGAGGGATACTCCAGACACAAGCAATGGATGCAGCTTACGCCTAGCCATGGTAATCAATCATACAGTAAACAGTCACAGCCTTTTACATTCATATCACAGCACTGTCATCTCCTCCCATAATGCCCAAGCCAGATATATGTATGCTCTTCCTTCACTTTAGTTAACACCAAACAGTCATCAGAAAAACAATGAACTTCGTTTCATAACTAGCTAAAATGTGGAAAAAAATAGTCACCAGAACATCCAGGATGATACTTCTTATATCTTGACCTGATAACTCTTGCTGGGAGTTACTATTTCAGTTTTATATAAATCTTTACTAGGATTTGGTCGCCTATTATTTCTCATGAGGAAAGAAAACAACTCTTTTATAGAAAAAAAAAGAAACAATGCAGATTAAAAGAAAAAAAAAAACAAACAAACAGGTCGAAACAGGCTTCAGAAAGCAATGTGGTTTCCTATAACAATTTCTGACTTGTTCATCTCTTTCCTTTTTCCTCCTAACACAAGAGTTGTTTCAGTGATACCAGCATTCAGATTACATGGAGAAGGCCAAAACATCACATCAGGCTTTCAAGATTTGTGCCTCTCTAAACAGCAGCATGGGGAACATCAACTTCAGTTGTTTTACACATGCATGTAACAAGGCGACTACAGGAGTAGGAACTTTTAGACAATATTCACAGTAAGATTTACAGTGAGCTATTTCATTAGCTCCGTTTCTTCTGACAGATCTTTAAAGACACACAGCAGCCTTGCCCAACTGACGCCCCCTTCGAGGGCTACAACCATACTCATCATGAAAGCCCCCATTTCCAACCCACAAACACACCTAACAACTGCTCAAATCGGCCCAACCCCAATCCAACCAATGCATAAATGTTACACAACAAGCAATGGGCCTCTGCAGCTGTTAAAACTGTGACAAAATGGATCCTACTGAGATTTTTATATGAACGTCTTCGTATTTACAGACTATCAATGTGGCTTGCTTGGTTCTCAAATCTGACAGGCTTGGATTCAAAGGTCCCGCGTTTCTGAGACAGAAGAACCAAACATAAGTGAAATTATCTAAGATCTGGAGACTGTGCAGAAATGAACATTCATCCAGATTGAAACGAAACTGTAAATCCAGGAACACGGAACATTTTTCTAAAACAGTTTAATAAAAAAGTGAAGTTTCTTGAAAAATCGGGGGAACCCAAAGCATATCGTGTGTGTCACCTGTCTTAGACACAAAGAAACACAATTGTCAAAAAAGATATTTAAGTTTAATACAAATTTTATACAAAGAAAATGTGAAAAAATACTTCCATATGCTAAAAGCAATTATGCTTCACAAATAAGGCCAGCTAGGCTATTTTTGACACAACTGCAATTCACGAATATTCTGTTCTCGCTTTTTTTTCTTCTAATACTTTTTTCCCTCTAATATGGGTACTAGCTGGAGACTGTACAAACCGCATTCTTTTATAAACAATGGGAGAAATCAACATGACTAAAATGTACAACAGGATGTACTGGAATGATATCATACAATTAATTTTCTCATATACATACATCACCTTTGCTTTGTTCAATGCTTTCGTTTTACACAACATACAAAATGGAACTACAGCATAAGTGTAACAGACAGCATTTTCAGGGGTTACTTTCTCTCATACTGTACTGTTTCATGCTTACATAAAAACATAAATTCCATCATATAAATAATACATGCTCTGGCCCAGCATCAAATGTCCTTTGCCCATGTTTCCGATCCATGTTTTTCTCCACACCTAGTTCTTGTTCCATTCAAAAAGCTTTTCAAAGTCCTTTTTGGAGGATTTAAAAAAAAAAAAAAAAAACCAAGAAAACTGAACTGCGAAGCATAGGAAAAACAACTTTACCTTTCTTAGTCTTTGATACCAATGATCAGAAACTATTCTAGAACCAGCTGGTATTACACTTTGAACTTTTTCTGATATTAGATTGAATGAAATTTTAACCTAATTTTAACCTGTAAACAATATACATTTTAACAGTCTGGTCACTGTAAAAAACAATGTAAATCTTTGTGTATGCCAGGTCCACAGATTGGAAATGTCATAATTTGCCTAATACAATTAAGTGAAAATAGATACCCTTCATCATTTGGTTGCTCAAAGAAATTCTACAAGAGTTTCAAAGTGCAGAAATTTTTTTCAATCCAAATACTACTCCAGTTGCTCAGATTCTCATGATTATACTGTTTGATGCATAACTGCAATTTCCCAAGACTAGTTTTCAGTGTTAGCTTGTGATAAGGCTGTTTTAAACCTTCCTTCTCCAACTTCAAACGCTCTTTATAAGTTAAAATCAATACAAATATAAAAAGGAGATGGTACTCTAACTTTAATGACATCCACAAATTGTACATTATTTACAAAAGAAGCATAGATTTAATATGGATCTTACCTGTCCTCAGCTCTTCTAAGCCAGCGCTAATGCTTTACATTAATGTAGTGTAGTTAATGCTTTGTACACATATACAAAGCTAAAGTCTGAACCTTTGAGGTTAATCCAAAGAACTGTGTTTACTATTCACATTTCTATTAGATTTATTTATTCCAACAATTGTATGGGCTTCTTGTTAGCAGTTAGACTCTTCGTACTTGGACTGGCATTGTGGTCTGAACATACTGAACTCCAGTTCTCATTGCCACTGTCCCAGCAGAAGGACTTACCACTACAGGAATGGTCTGTGAATTAAAACCAAGAGAAACATATTGTTATGTTAAAGGTCACATAAACATGACCACAGATATAGAGATTTATTTTCCAGGGAAAATCCAGAAAAAGTTCTAATTTTGTGCAAGAATTAATACCTTTATTACCGCAGTATTACCTCATTCCAGGGTAGAAAGTAGTATATTACTCTCCTACAGCCAAGAGTTTTTCTGCATTATTGTTACTACTATATAATTAGAGGGACGGGGGGTCCTATAGGGACTGTACACACTCTGTCTGTGCTTGGAGAATTTTCATAGTTACTACATCCAGTTATGTATTTTCCCCAAACTAATACATGGGAAGAGGAAAAAGGACTAAGAAAATCCTTTGTCATTTGAAAAAGTTCTGACAAATCAAACTGGAGTATAAAAATACCCTTGTTTCTAAGTATATTCTTGTTACACATTACTTAAATCTTTTTCCCCAAAAGGAACTCCCCCATGCATTCACTCTACACAGAAAAGAATAAAGAACATCTTTTGAACAAAAAAGTCCTTAAGTTAACTTTTGCACAGATCGCTAACAAAAACATCAGCATTACTGGGAACTGTCTTACACACCCTGTAAAAATATTAATATAGAATAAACTTTTCACTTCCATCATACAGATCATGATTTATAAATCTTGACAAATGACGTTTCAGGACATCTCTATAGGTGGTAATTGATTCTACAGATGCAGAGACAAAGGCACAAGAATGCTAAACAATCTGGTCAAGGTCACATCACTCTGGAAGATCTGGACAAGGATTTATTGAATCTTAAGTCTGTATCTTAACCTTCCTCCAAAAATGTGAGAAAGTCTAGAAATGTCTACACCATACAAACTGCAAGTGTGTTTTGATACAATTCCAGTGATGCACAACTGGTGATCAAACAAATGCATCCATTTCAGTTCACAATGTTTTGTGGAAGAAACAGGAAGTGAGATTCTCAGGAATCTGAAAGTGATGCACGTATCTTCCCCCTGATGGCAGTGTGACATTCCAAAGGAATATGGAAGAAGAAATACAAGTTCACTGAAGCCGAGTGTTTCCCCACACTGTTTTAAGAAACCACATTAGTGTCTTAACGGTATTCCACAAAGATTGTGAGTATCCCTACTGAGATGGATTACAGCCTAGAGTGTTTATCAGCTCCTTTGTGACAAAGTCTATGCCTTCCAGAAGGCTAGTCATTCCATTCCCTGGAATGCAGAGACAATAAATTCATTTTTTTACATTGTTTCAACTGCAGAAAGAATAAAAACCAGACATGGATCCAATCTGCTAAATAAATTCAAGATTACTGCCATTTTGTAATTATTTCAGATGCATGTAAGTGGAAGTGGTACCCAGAAGATACACTGGAAGTTGTTCAGAGGAAGAAATTCCTAGTTGGAATCAAAGTCCGAATTGAACCCTAAAGAAGCCATTACGTAAGTCGCTGTTAGTACTACAGGTGGGGAAATGAAGGTTGCCACAGTCGCCTCAAATATACACACTTACAGAAATAAAAAAATTAAGTTTCAGTTCTTACAGCGGTCGGGCTATGGAATGTGCGAGACTCCTTAAACGTGTTAAGATCATTCCCTGAGAGGTAAATTTTCCACCTCTGCCAGTTTTACACATATGTACATTTTGCATACATATTAAACATGCATTAAGGTTTAAAATTATTTAAATTGCACGTGCAGTCATTAGAATACAGAGGTGTCTGTAGCTGTGCAAGACTAATGCAAATGTGTACAAAGTTTTAAACATGCACAAATAAAGGCTGAAACCTTTCAGACGTTCCAATTATGCTCTAGATAACTCAATACACTTTGTATTACAGAAAACCGATGAAGGCAACTGCCATTTTTCTGAATATTACACAAAGTCACCTTACGATCTTACAACCTCTCAGCTATTCACAAAAGAGATCTAACATATTTGATGTTTGCTATTTAATTTTAAAACACATATAAAACCTTGTTGTTATGGTAATTCAGTCCAAGCAACTTCGGGCCAATGCTGCAAAGGTGCACAGTGCTCTCAGTTGAGACAAAATGAGCTGAGTTAAAACACTGCTAGGAATGTGAAAAGTCATGATCCCCACTAAAAGCGTAACGTTGGTGTGGAATATAATGGCTACGAATTGCTGTCGTGCGCGCGCATTCAGACATGCACACACATGTATCCCGCAGCTGGGGGAGGAGTGTGCACGTGCGCACCTCGGGGCGTGTACCCACGGAGAAAGACAGAGTAACTTCTCTAGCAAATTAGGCCTCGCAATCACAGTGTGATTAAACTACACTGTTAAATTAGTACATAGTTATAAATTATCTAACTTGAGTCAGAAAATGAACTGAGGCTTTTCTGTTGAACCCACCGCTGAGACAGCGTGCCGTTCAGTTACCAGTGCAGTATCAGCGTATTTCCTTTTGGTAAGAAGAACATCAGCTCAGATATCACGCTGACTATGAAGTGAGCACTGCAGAACACAACCAGTTGAAAGAATGACATATTATGGTGCATAAAATACAGAAATCAAACTCACTTCTGTCCCATCTCCTGTGACTGACACTAGGGAATTCAAGTGTCCCCGGTTAAGCCTTTGATGGAAGAAAACAGGTCTGATTCCAATGCTATTTCCCATAATTTCACAATGCTAATGTGCAAGACCGCATGGGAGATACACTACTGATGAATGCATATTTTGTTTTGTAGTTACTGAGATGTCACAGGAATATCAAGCATAGCTCAGAATTAATTAAATACCTTTAGGATACCATAGACAAAAAGATATTTGAAAGATATTTAAAATGAATTCTATATATTTACATTGATGTTGTGGTCAAGTATATACATGAAACGGACAAATAACTAACATCAGAATGCAAAATGGAAGTGTGACTGTCCTCAGTGCCTTCGCTATCTTTCAGGACAACTTCTGAATCCTTGTAATCATGAATGATGAAATGAAAGGGTGGAATGTTGCACAGCAAAATAAGACATTTTGCACTGCAAGTTGAGACTATACCAGTGAATTCATATCTTGATAGAACGGCAGACAGAGACAGCCCCCCAGAAATACTGAGCAATTTTAATGCCAGGAACAGTACTACTGCAGACTTTAAATGACAATATTGTACTTACAATTGTGGGTTGAGTAGTTGGAATATAGGTGGTGGTCTGCGGTACCTGGACCAGTTTTATAGGCTGGTTGCTTGTCACACCTGTTGCTATCTGCAGAGACAGCACAGGCAACCTCAGTAGAAGTCTCAGCTCTTATATAAATTCCACCTAGTTGTTATTATTACTATAATATGAAATCTATGTTGGATGTTTTGTTTGTGTTTAAAATTTGCATCTTAATGAATTCACAGGTTACTTCTTTGTTAATAAAACAAAATTTAAATTATGAACATGATCAATGTATACAGCATGATGTTTCAGGTAGAACATCTATGTGAAAGTAATTCCAGATTTGTATAACTGGAATATTCCCTGGCAAAAGTTTTGAGTAATTGATTTTCTCCTGTCCCCTGTTTCCACAGTAATACAAAGGTTGTGCTGCCACAAACAATGTATATGAACATTGACTGAGCATTCAGGTGGAACAGCACATCCTTTTCCCCTCTTCAAATCTGTTTCCCAAGTTACTCCCTCAGATGATGTGTCAAGCCCAGAGATCTAACACCAGACAGTAGCAAAAGTGTCAAGAAATGAACACAGCTCTCTAGTTTACTATGCTTCCCAATTCTATAGGACTATGTCAATGAGACATCATGCTGGAATCACAATACTACAAAATTAGTTTGCTTTTAATATTTTAAAATACAACAACGCTCCTACTGATATGGGGGAATCACGTGTAAGGGTTTGAAGGATCAGCTCCCCCGTAAAATTTTTCATTTATTAAATCTTGCAAGGGCAGAAGAAAAACGATGCTGAAATTGCTAATAGTCAAGCCCTACCTATAAAGCAGAATCTTCTCTATAAACATTTTCTATATATGCAATATTAAGTCCCTTTTATTAGAGCATTTGCTCATCCTTGCCTACTGAATACTATCAGAGTAGATGCTATGGAGGATTTCGTAACTGCACACTGCTCCGTTAACTGTAGATCCAGGTGAACTGCTGTATCAGTGTTATGGAACATTGTGGTACCCTAGTGGCAGTCTGTTGTGATAAAGTAAGTTGATTTGAATGCAGGTCTTGAGCTTGGCCTCTGAACCCCCAGGCAAGAAGGGCTTGGAAGTGCTGCAGTCAGTATTGCTTATCAGAAGGCAACTTGTATCGAAAGATCCAGACCAGAAGCTACACTGATGGGTCCTGGAGAGAGAGAGAGAAAGAGGTCCAGTCCCCTTTGGCTGGAAGGATGAGTCAAGCCAACACAAGGTTTTATTGGGAATGAGTGAAGGGGAAAGGGTGTTCCCAGAGGACAGAAGGAGATTTTTTTTTTTTTTTTTTTTTTGCTTGGATGAAGAAAAAAACCAAGCAAACAAACCAACCACAACTCTCTATCTCACTCCCCAAATCACACTTTGAAATATGCAAAAGGTCATAAATTCCTGGACGATCCCGGGAAGCCTTTAGGGGTAGGTTTCAGAGAAATCTTACATATTACTTTTGTTTAACACGACCACAATGATACTCACTGTAACACTCTCTTTGCTTTTATCAGCTGAACCTTCCTTTTCCTTCGGGGTGCTGGCTGTTTCTGTGGGTGTAGGCTGCACACTTGAACTGGGCTGGGATGATTTATTTAATGTTTCTGTGCTAATTTCAGTATCTGTTTCTTGCTGTGTTGCGGTAGCTAAAATAAAGGGGGAAAAAAAAAAAAAAAAGGAAAGTAGTCACTACTTGTGTATACCAGTCCACAGTCACTCTTCACAGACACATCTGCACTCATGCAAATGAAGAATTTCAAGTCACTGCGTATTCCCCCCACTCTAACCCCCTCAGCTGTGAAAGAGGCAACGCAGAGCAAGATTACCTGACTGTGTGCAAGATTTCATATGCTCAGGCCAGTGAGCTTGTTGGCAGGGATAGTCACAGTAGCTAGTATTCCAACAGCAATAAAAGATTGCCTCTTTCTTGCAGTTAGCACACCACTGCTTCTTCTTAGTTTCATCCACTGCTTGCTGCTTTTCCAATTCCAGCTGCTTCTTCACCTCAGCAATCAAACGGTCTCGTTCTTGTTCTAGACTCTGACGCATTTCAGCCATTGTCAGTTCTACTCAAAATGCAAAGGAAGACGAGTTTTGCATTTTCTGCCCCCCAACAGCAAGGTGCAAAACAATAATTTTCATTAATTCAAAGATAACATGAAATTAAAACTAACAATCAAAATATTCCCTGATAAGTCTTCCATCTTCTTTTCTTTTTCTGACACCGTGATTTCTACCCTTAACTATTACCTTCCATTTAACACTTTAGTTGTAGATATCCCACAAGGGATCAGAACCCAGGTGCATTAGGTACAGCATGAATACAAAAAGGACATATCCATGTCCTGCTAACATACTTTGTCTTTACAAGCCCAAACTTGGCTACAATCTCCAGAGATACCAGAGAAAGTAGGTTCCCCCAGTGGCTATATTAACAGAACCTGGTTCATATGACACTTAGAGTGAAGTAATCAGCATAAAGTATCTCATGAATTATCCAACTATGCATAAAATAAAGTTATTCTGTCCTATCAAAAGCTCTCTTTAGCTTAAATTTCTCGCAGAGGGCTGAACATCTCTTGCTTACTACACACAGATAGAAGTAACTGTGTGTACATACTCAAAAGGTGTCCACTAACATCAGCAGGGCACATTATATAAGGTTTTATGTCCTTCACTCGGACAATTTGTAATATCCTATGATGAAGGTAATACATAGTACAGACTACACGCGTTTGGACTGATACAATGCCGTTTTCATACCTAGGTTGTGCTTCATTTCTGAGAGTTCCTGTTGATGCAACCACTGAAGTTTTTCTATCTCAATCCTCAAACGCCGAATCTAAGTATTAAACATTTCATAGTTAGTAATAATGAAAAGGATTATTATTATACAGAAAAACATGCCCCAAAAAAGGAGCCTGATCATCACTTACATCAAGGCACCTTCATATTAACATGAGGACAAGACCATAAACCCCAAACCAAAGTTTAAAGTATTCTAAATATTTGTTTGCTACATTTCCCTACCATAAAAAGTAGAAGATTGTTTGAAAACAAAAAGCATTTCAATTAAACTTGCTCTTGCTTCCTCTGAAATTGGTCTAGTCTCAAATTTTTCTAACTGGAATCATAAAAATCTATTCCTCAGTTTTGCTTGCATTTATTACTATGACTTTTTTTTTTTTTTCTTCTTTAAAACGAGATGAGGTTTAGGAAAACCATTTTTTCAGTCACTGTGGATTGGGAACACAAATATCACTGCTCAAAATTGTAACTTCCTTATTTTGGTTAAAACAAGCAAGCAAATGATCACACCTAACTCTGAACTTTATTTGTTTACATTTGTACTTCACTGATACTGCTTCATCGACTTTTTCCAAGTTTAAACAAAACACTTAAAGGATACTAAGTACTACCTTTGGAGACAATTAAAAAAAAAAGTATAGCATTTCACAAAAAAATGCAAGAAGTATTTAAAATATTTTTTTTAATGTGTTAAAAACTACAGTCATAATCACGTAACTGGAATAAGCTACTCACTACAATTCAAATCATCTTCCTCTGGTGGGCAAATACATGCTTTAAAAAGATGATACTTTCAAAAAAAAAACCTATTTCATTTCTGATTTTAAACAAGGTGACACAAAATTAAATCCTCAACAGAGGCTTTAAGCATCTGACCTTGATGGCTTACTGTTCTTGTTGCTTATCTTAGAGTCCATCTGATATTTTTTCAGTGCTTTTCTCTACTACTCTAATCATTACTTCTAAAACAGGATAGAAATTAGGATCTCTAGACTGCTGCAGTTTGTAATGCTTTCTAGGTATATGGTAGTTTTATGTATCAAAATACTATTTTGCAACTTTCAAAGTTAAAATGCAAGGAGTATTATTTTATTTTTTTATCTTACACTAACCTCAGCTATTGTACTTCCAGTAGTATTTTTTGAAAGATCATTATATATTTCAGTCATTGTTCCTTTGATGGCATCCATCATCTGAAAGACAAAATTAAAAAAAAAAATTATTAGATACGTATTTTTACCAGATAACCTCTTTCACTTCCTTTCAACCACTCCAATATGAATTTAATTACTATCAACAATGTCTCATATCTCTATATTTACCTAGGTCTACTTTTAGAGGATTGTTTAGAAGACAGAACACAACATTTTTGATCAGGAGTCTGATCTTTAAGTGTCCTTAACTGGTGAACTGCTTGACCCTCTACTTTTACAAGAAATTGCCATTGATACAATTTACAAACAAAAAAAATATAACCATGAGTTTGGGGAAGAAACTCAATGAAAAAGAAGATAGAAAAAAGACATTTACTGACATTGCTGATCACTGACAATCCCACCAAGACCATATGGTTGAGTGAGAACATTGCAAGCTGATAGTCAAGATTAATACTGGTGCTTTTAATGCCTCAACTTTATTTATTTACATAGTATTCACCTTGATTTTTTATTTAAAGATCTAAGAGAGTATATGAAAAGCTAATGTCCCATCCCTCACTGTCACTGTTGTGATAAAAGTATTGCACCACATCTTCTCTTTAACAACTTAGCTTCTGTTTTTTTACATGAATATATACTTCGGACAAGTTACCATCTGATGAAGCTATACAGTGTTTCAAAACAAAACTACATTTTTGTATATGTATTACTAGACACAGATTAAGAAATATGAATGTTTACTGTAAATACAATGCTGAGAGGATATCTACATCTTCAGAGGAAAAAAAAAAATCTAGCTGTTCATACCTAGTAGAATGAATTTGCAACATATGACAACCTGAAAATAAAGTTATTTCAGAATTTGAAATGTCAAAAAAGTGAAACTTCACTTCAAAATAAAATTTCAAGAAAATCTTGCTCAAGAACTTACTTTGCTAGTATATTTAGCAATATCTGCAGCCACATCAGCTGAAGCTGTTGCAATTGGCAAGTCTGTATTAACTGAGGAAGAAAGTGTACTTGCAGATCCCGAACTGGTAACCATAGAAATAGGCTGAGTACTTGTAACCAAGGTTATAGTGGATGTGGAAGTGCTCTGGGTGATCTCTTTTTGCTGCACAGCTAAGAAAAGAGAACATACAGCAGATCAATCACATAAACAATTATGAAAATAGGCAAGATTCTAAATTTAATGTCTAACTTAAATGTGTGCACGTAACCATTTCAAAGACTTAGATTACCTATAAAATACAGCCATTTAATCAATTAATTATACAGTGCAGAGCCACTGAACTTGTACATAATTGTAAGCTGAAAGGAAATGAAGTAAATGTATCTTTGAAACTTCCTATTTTAGAATGGCCAATGCAAAAGTCTCCCTCAGATCCGTACTCCTCCCACTTTGGGACTTTTCCATCCCACTTCCTAGGAATTTACTTCGTAACCTCTCAGTTTGGAGAACTCTCATCTAAAACCATACATAGGAGCATAAGTTGAACTTTGACATTTTCATTTTCCATTATTTTGAAACATATTATTGAATTTATTTTCCTTTTGCTTTCAAACAAGGTTTAGTGACCCCCTGTTGAAGAAAGCCTACTTTAGCAATACTTCCTGGTGTTATTCCCATTCTTTTGTTATTAATGCTACCAATTATTTTTAGTTTGCAACATGTTTAATATACATATATCCAGATCAACGTTAGCCTTTGGTTGGCTGAAGAGCAAGGAATGCAACATGAGATTAACTCATGAAAGCAAAAAAGTTATTCATAGTGTTCATTCAAACAGGGTAAGGAAAGCTTTCTCATCTTTGGTCAATATTTGAAATAATCTTAAACAATGGGCAATGACAAAATGAGAGTACAAACCAAAATACAAGGACCCTCACCTTTTCATCCCTAATGACTATCTGCCTTAATTTTTATTTTTTCAATTTAGGACAATACTTTTCAATCTATCTTTTATGATTAATGTTATTAAAAATGTCTTCATTGCCAATATCCTCAAAACAGGAATTACTGAAATAAAAAAGTTATTCAGTTTACCTCTAGGTACTATATTTTTGTTTATGCCAATACAGTATATAAGAAATTAATGGATTTTATAATTTTCATTTCATATATTTCTCAAATATAATATTTAGGACGGAAGATTGCTATATGCACTCAATAGTATCCATATTGATAAAACAAACTCATAGGCGAAACATTTAAAGTTCAGCCCATATTATTAAGCTCTTAAAATAAAGTATGATTCTATTAAAAATAAGACCTCACCAAGTTTCACATTTCTTCTTCTCACTGAATAATTCTGTAACAAATTTGTGCAATCTGCAAGTAAAAAGATATCACTTCTTCACTACTTTTCAAATGACAGTCACAAAAGCAGTTTGGGATCAGAGAAATGTGCCTCTGGTAAACATCTGTGTGTGACCTCTTACCCAAACCTCTCTTCTGTACTACATTACTGGCTCGCCAGCAGTGTCTGCAGGATGGAGAATACCTATTCATCAGGCACACCAGTAAACAATTCAGTTTATTAACTTGAAATGACAAATTAAGCTAGATTTACATAAAGTTGCTGTTCTGTAGAGTGAAGCCCATAAAAACACGGGCTTATTATATCACCACGTGCCTACTACTAGCAAACCTTCAACGAAGGACATTCTAAAATGCCGTGGCTGTTTGCTCAGTAAACTAGCATCAAAGTCTTGTTAAGAGTTAAGCAACAGAGATTTCAAAAACTAATGTAGCCTGGGTAATTTCATTGTTGTCAAATTATACTCTATGAAAAATGTACAGATCAGCTTTTTGGTCAGATAAAACTGGATCCAGTTTGGAGACATTGAGATGACAGTGGTAATCATGCAAGTGGAATAGTTAATGATTTTAGCATATATTCAGAAAATAATTCAGTTCACTCTCCCACGGCCTATGATGGCTAAGAATGGCAAAAATATTTCTACAGATACACACACAAACTTTTTGTCATTAAAATAAGGAGACATGACTCTAAATACACACCAGAAAGAGCAGGTATGGTGAGTAAGTTGTTGTATTTTAAAGTCACTTATCAGAGTAGAACCACACTGAGATTTTGTTTATATGGAAGAACTCCTGGTTAGGCAGCCTTGCAGCACTGAGATCACTACTGGGGAATTATGGCATCACAGGCACATTGAGTTAGAAAGGGTATACCTTTAACTGCTTGTCTTGTCTGATATCTTGTCCCTTGAGAGGACTGAGCTTGCTGTGACTGAGACTGGTGGCTTTGCTGCTGTTGCTGCTGTCTCTGCACCTTCTGCATGTGCCATTTCTGAGAAGATGTCTGAAATTTATTTGAAGAATTCCACACTACGCGCTGCACAGCAGGGGCAGTTTCCTTAGGCAGCAGAGGCCTCTGCTTTTTCACAGGGCTTCCAGTGGCTGCTGATGGAGCACTAACAGTAGAAGAAGCACTAGTAGTTGCTGTTACACCAGCTGGTGGAGTTTGGGCTGCAGAGCGGGTAAGTACTGGAGTTTCTGGTAGAGGCTGAGTGCTTGCACTGGAGGAAGGTGGAGTTTTACCTACAACTACACAAACATAAGATGTAATGACAGCTGTTGACTAACACATCTGATTCATAATTTTCCATCTAATTTTTGGAAGAGCCATATGCACCTTCCAGTCTACTTTGAAGTATTTTCCTCAAAAGGTATTTGATATTATGTAAGTAAACTCATTTCAGTATTCTACAACTAAACTCATTTCAGTCTAGTTGAAGTTGGTGGCAATTCAGAAGCACTAGGCAACAAAACAAAATAACACAACAACAACAAAAAAAAAAAAAAAAAAAAAAAAAAAATTACAAAACCCAGAAAACCAGTCTGACATCCTTCAGAACATATGTGAGAGGTTAGCATTTGTTACTGTGTTTCTGGGTTACCGCTTACACCTGCATCCCAATTTCTTTCAGGAGAAAAATACATTCAAAAGGAACAGCGACCGAATAACTGAAGGAATAGCATACTAAAAACTTTCTAAACAAAGGTGAACTGGCACTGGCAACCAAAAATACAGTGTACTTAAGATATAAACTTTTCCAGAGTTTATAGTTAACTGTTCCAGATACCAGATCAATTTAGGAACTGAATGATTCTTCCAAAGATGTGGACGGGAAAAGCATATCTGAAAGATAAGGCTGCTACATTGACAGGTTTCTGGAAAGACAGCAAAGACCTTCAGATTTGCATGCATCGGTTCTCTTTTCTGGACCAAGGCATTTTAATACTCGATAGCCACAAGTAAAGGTTGAGGCACTGGAATCACAGACAGGACACAAATTATGTCTAGAATATGGCTATTCAAATCCACTTTTAATTTCGCTCAGAGTACGTATTATTCTTTTGCCTCTATATTGAAGTAAAATTTTAGGATTACTTATTATTTCAAATATCACTGGTTTAGGCCACTAGTAAAACATGAATCAGTGGTTTTAAAATACACAAAGCTGCCTTGCTCAATACATTTTTAATTACAACAAGAATCAGTCAATATTAACTCCCCAAAATTACAATTCTGTTCTTAGTTTATAAGCCTCTTTTCTTGACTACCTCATAATAACAGTTATCCATTCAATTTCATTTTAAGATTAAAAATTCAGAGGCATTAAGTTGTCTTCTAACGTATGCTTAGTTAACTGATTGAAAATATGGTTTTAAATAAAATGATTGAGCCAACATGTTATAAAATTTAGACAAGAAGAGAAAGTTACATGAAGAATAAAATATTTTCCAATCTAACCATTTAAGCCTGGTTTTCTATTTTGTTTTGTTAAAAGGCTAACATGCAGAACAAGCTTAGCAAAAGCACTTTACTCATCAACTGAGATTGCCTTCCTCTTTTAGCAATACAGAGAAACAAGGGACAATACATGGGATTTAGCTGTTCTTTCCATTATTACTGAGAGCATTTACATTGATTTCAATGGGACCTTATGCAATTCGTATGTTCATAAATTCCAACTTCTACTATACCTGCAATTTTGGGAAATCTATGGAAAAGTAAAGATTTAACTGAAAGTCATAATTGCAAAATAAATTCTACATGTGTCACAGAACAAGTGTTACAGATACTCATAGTTCTATGCTGCTGAAAGGAAACTCAGTGAAAACATTTTATTTAAACGAGAAACTATAATGGGGACTGGAAACTTTTTTCATAGTCAAAGAATGAAAAAGCATTCCTAAAAATTGTTTTAGTACAGGTATTTTTATCTTAATGCAAAAATAAAGGTAACAACTCTGGTTTTGATAACAGCCCTACAGAACAGAAGGAAAAAAGGAAGGAAAGAATTTCATCCTACCATCTTGTTTAGGAGGAGGTTCTTTAGATTCTTTCTTGGGTTTCCTTCCCTCACGGCCACAATGATCGTCTCCTAGGTCGATGACAAGTTCACTCTCGGAATCAGAGTCCAGTCCTAGGTGCACAGTTGGAGAGTCTGTTTCATCTTTACCTTTCAGTTTTTCTTTTGCAGGATGCTGTAAACATTTTCCCTTTTCAGAAAATTCTTTTTCAGGGTCTGTAATTGCCTTTTCTTTGATTGGGTCATCTGTTTTCTCCACTTCTGGACTTGTGCTTTTAAGTTCCTCCTTGTCTTCATTCTGTGCTGGGGGCTTAAGTTTTTTTTTCAAGCTCAATGATTCTTTGTCACTTCTTGTACCTTCCTTGTCCTCTCCATCTTCTTGATCATTCTTTGATTTCTGATCCTCATCACTATATTCGCTGTCACTGGTGTCAGATTTTTCAGAATCTTCAGAATCACTGTGTTCTACTGCAGTATAAACAGCTTCAGATATTTCATTTATTCCTAATTGTGGGGAGGAAAGTACATTCCATGCTGACATCAGACTGACATTACCAAAAAAAAATACTCTATATACTGGAACAAAGTGTATGCATACTATTACCTTAACTGTCACTCCTTAAGCTACAGATGCTTCCTTTAGTCCCCTATCAATACCAGAATGTGTAAGAATTACCTTCCACATATGCCAATTCATATTTTTATTTCATTCAATGGCCCTTCTTGCATTGCTTTTTTCCACTACCTGCAAGCTGTTTTGTTCAACTTAGGACCAATGCTGGCAAATACAATGAGGAATTATTTTTATCCACAAGAAACCAACTTAAAATCAGTAACACTAGTCACCCAATTAAAGTTACTGACATGCATCTTTGCAGAATCAATTTTAGACTATGTAAGTTTTGCAAAGAGAATCTCTACTTTTTTTAGTGCCTCGAAAGTCTAAGTGCTAGACAACACTAATGTTTCTAACAGCATTCAGCTCCTGTGTGACTGGATTACCTATTTGTGAAACTGATGTTATGTTAGGTACAATTTTTTGAGTTTTTCAATTCACAAAGCAAATATTAAGACTATAATTCCGTCATACTAGCTATATCAGAATGGTACGAAAATATATTAAAAGATAAAAGCTTTTTGACAAAAATGTGAAACATCAGGTCTCGCTGTATTTTGAATTAAACTAGTTTAGTGCATTCCACTTGCCTCAAAGAGGTGAAATATTCTCTTGGTTTTAATGCATAAAATATTTAAGGTTTTACTATTTGAAAAGTTCTTTTAAACTCCAATTCAAAATTTCCTCAAGTGTATCCTTCAGATGTCCATTGTATTCTTGAGATATGCTTACCAAGTTGCGCTTTACAGCTCTCTATTGTCTTGTCAAGATTAAGCTGGAACCTGCTACGTATCTGTCGTTTTGGTGAAATGAGTTGCACAGGAGTGGTCTGCTGCTGGACCGACTCACTCAACTCTTTCAGATCCATCTCAGCTTTGCTACGATCTAGAAAAAGAAAAAGGAACTAAGAAAAATATTTTACAAAAAGAAAAGAAATCACTGTCCAGATAAGACAAATTTTACTGCGTGACAATGCAGACAATCTGAAGTATATTTTGCTTCTTTTATAGTAACAGGCTAAATAATAATTCTAAAATTTACTACAAACAACGGATACTTCCTCTCTGATACTACATATTTCACATGCAAAAGACATGTATCAATTACGTGGACGTTTTCTCCATCGATGTGAAATTATCAAATCATCTTTAAGTTGTCTGACAGCACTTCTAGTAAGCTATTGCTGTTATTTGCTACTAGTAGTAATATTTTCACAGAGAAAATGAAACAGGAATAAAATTCCTTATAGCCACCACTTAAAATTCAAAAGATAAATCATGAGAATAGAAATAAAAATGGATTGTTATGCTAGATTAATAAATTTAAGATAAAATAATACATTTTTCAGCGTATGTCAGCAAAATCTTCTCGAGTTCTCCTATATGTGTAGAGAATTTTCACTCTAAAACACAAAGACCTGCTTGCAAAAAGTACAGACTACAGCGCTAAAGCTAAAACTGTCTTAGCAACTACGTTTCACATTTTTGCTTCAATTTTGGAGGTTATGCTTCTGTTCCATAATCCTAACCCTTACTCTTTGCCAAGAGCGCTGACGCTCCATTAGTGCTCAGGACACTAAGCCCTTCTGGAGTTAGTTGCTTGTTTGGGGGAGGAGGAAGGGGACATGAAGAAGGGGGAAGGAACAGAGAGAAGAATTAAGTTTGGCCAGTTTGGCTCCTTGGACTGACTCATGGTATGATAAAAAGAGCCAATGCCACATGCTGGAAAAGGACAGAGGTCATCGAGAAGACAAAAGATAACACTGGCACAACCTGCATTTGTGCTTTGTTTAGAGTTTCATTCCACAGCAGTTAAAGATGTCACAGTATTGCCTTATTTTCTTTTAAAAAATGTTCACTCCCTACTGGGTCAAAGTTGTTCTATCTTTTCTGCCTCTGTTATAAAAGGACAGGTCCTATACTATCTGGAATATGTACTTTTCCAAGCAATCTGTGTATAACTTGGTCATTCGCACCTCCATTTTTCAATTTAGCCAGTCTACCAGTAACAACAGATGGCTCATTTCCATTATTTTTCCTTCCTTATTGCTGAATTGGAGGACAATGATGGAGTCATAGAATCATAGAATGGCTAGAGTTGGAAGGGACCTTCAAAGGTCATCTAGTCCAACCCCCCTGCAAGAAGCAGGGACATCCCTGACTAGATCAGATTGCTCAGAGCCTCATCCAGCCTGGCCTTGAATGTTTCCAGGGATGGGGCATCCACCACCTCTCTGGGCAACCTGTTCCAGTGCTCTACAACTCTCATTGTAAAAAAATTTTTTCTAATATCTAATCTAAATCTACCTCCTTCTAATTTAAACCCATTACCCCTTGTCCTATCACAACAGGCCCTACTGAACAGCCTCTCCCGATCTTTCCTGTAGGCCCCCTTGAGGTATTGGAAGACCGCTATCAGGTCTCGCCGGAGCCTCCTCTTCTCTAGGCTGAACAGCCCCAACTCTCTCAGCCTGTCCTCATAGGAGAGGTGCTCCAGCCCTCTGATCATCTTCGTGGAGTCCTCCTAGTACTTTGCTCAAGGTATTTAAGTGAGGGTTTTTCTGGACTTTCTATTTTTTTAGAGAGAAACCCTGTTCACATTATGTATGACAACAAGACACAGTAAGTCATATCTGAAAAGCATAGAACTCAGATGAGTCTATGTCTGGTACAGCTGACACTATTAAATGAAGAAAGGTAGTAATTTTCATTCCTAGCACTAAAGAGTTTATTTAGCAAAGGAAACTCCTCTAAAGCTGAAAAAGTAACCGATATTCTTCTTGAAAGCATACTAACTGTTCTTTTATGGTATTGCTTATGGACTATGACATTGGATTTTCCAATCCACACTATTTATTCAAAATATTCTATGCTCCAGCTGATGTCTCCCATCTGTGGCTCTAAATACTGCATCAATACATTTTTTTTTTTTAACATTTTTCCAAATACATTGTCATCTCAGATAAGATGACATTTGCAGTGCAGCAGAAGAAATTATTTCTATGGTTATGTCCACACAGCTAGATTAACATACTGAAAAATATACTTGTGAGCTTGTATCCAGAATCAGAGTATCTGTAACTCACTGAAAACGTGAATTCACCATTTGAGCTCAAGCCTTCTGAACTATTTGGCTAACACCAAGGGGCAGAATCCCACTTCTCCAGGTAGTATCATGTGGAGGTAAAAAGTAGCCAGAACTGAACCACAATACTCACAGGAATGAAGCATGACTGAGGAAACTGATTTACATCTGCTTGACTTTCAGAACTATTTTATCAACTTAGTACTTACCTACTCCATCTTTCAATATTCCAGAATCCTAACATTTACTTCTAGGGATTTTCAAGACATCTGCTAATTCCTTTCATCCATCTATCTCCCTAGAGAGGGATAATCAGTGAGGAGGTGATGTGAAGGCAGCAGGAGAGAAGCCCTAGTAAATCCTAACTACCACAAGAAAACCTTGCCAGCAATTCACTTGAGAGACGGAGGGATGAAGAGCAATGATCATGTAATTACAACCGTTAGAAAATTACCTACTGTTTAGAAACATTCATTTGTACAGTTTGGCTAAAAAAACCCAATAATAATTGGTCATCCTTTAACTACTTCCATTCATCAAGTTTCTTTGTATTACGTTGCATTGACACCACTGTAATTTATTCAGCTATAACAGTATTAGATTTTAAAGGATAAGACTAACCAAGATTAAGATTCAGAATGCTTCCTGGAGTGGAAGTTCTTTCTGGCTTAGCAGAAATTGGCGTTGATGCTTGAGGAGAGAAAGGTTTGGGGCTGCCTGACAAGCTCCCTGCTTGACCTGTTCTTGTTGGTGCTGGAGAAGCTGAAAAAGTACAAAATTAAGACATTTAAAATAATCACAATAAAGTCATATTCACTGGGACAAAACAGCTTTTAAACTTACACAAGCAGGGAAAGGATTTTTGTTTAATAATTTCAACACTGTGTTAACACTTCCATTTTAAGTTGCAACTATCCCTTTAATTTTAGTTTAAGAAAGAAAGGAATTGTAAGGAAAATAATTTTATCACAGCTATACAGTTGGGCCAAATGTGTGCTAACCCTCAAAACCACTGTGCATTAACCAAATACAAAGTCCTGTACCCCCTTCTTTGTTTTATTTTACCTGTATTTTTCTCAATAAAGTCCATGGATTCTTCACTGGCACTAAAATGACTGGAAGTCGCTTTTTTCTCCGCGTCCTGTTCAACATCAGATCCAGTGTGAACTGATGAGTTTGTACTCATTGGTGACCGTGGCATATCTGTCAATGAAATCCTACGACCGGTACTGCTGCTCAGCATAGACTTGCTCATTAGAATCTTGGGTGATGCTGTCATATCAAAGTTCAATTTGATTTTCTCTTGTTTGTCTGTCTTTGCAGTTCCAGCAGTTGGGTTTGCAGGGTCTAATAACATTTGGTATTGATTGTTGGGAGTATATGGTGTCCGGAAAGGTGCGTAATTAAATACTCCAAATTTTCTACGAATGTTATCAACATAAACCTCCATTTCTTGCATTGCACTATTGAAGATGCTTTTAGTCTTTTTCACAGAAAAAGGAATTTCTTTAGACATGAGGTAGCAATTATTTATTGGAACCCAGGCCCTATACAAAAACCAGAAAAATAAAGGATAATTTAACTAAATTCCACACTGCGGATTATATTGGCAACTTTTGTGCACATACAAATTTATTTCAGTCTAATCAGAGATATGCACACCTCAGATCATTTTGAAGGACCATTTCCACCTTCCTTCAATAGTTCAGTGCTTAGTTTTGGTAAGTAAATTGCATGTCCTAGATTATCACTAGCTTATTTTACTCTACTCACTAACACAAAATACAAATAAATACTGATCAAACATGACAAAATATTCCTTATTAGAACAGTCTATGTAACTGTAACATGACCAGAACTAAACAGTCATTCCACCTGTCATAGTTAGCAGAAGAACATTAAAAGCATGACAGGATAAAAAGACTTCACAAGTACATTCTTAAAAACATAATATTCTATTTTACAACACATGTCAGGGTGATTAAACTCCTCAATGCCAGGAAAAGTTCTATCAACAAGTATTGGACAGATTTTATTTATCATCAAATGAGGCAGAATCTGTAAAAATGTGCCTTCCAAGATACTAAAATACCAAGAACTTTGACTTAATTATTTCATGGCCCTATACATGCTTTTTTTTTACAGTATATGTTTTTATAACTGTATAGATTTATATTTTCAATTCATGACAAATCAGCTGGTATTCATCATGGCTTTCCTTCATGCAGAGAGTTCACAAAGTACAGAAAACTTAACTCCTTCCAGAGCAAAACTGGTATTTTCAACACGATTATATTTTCTATATTTTTTCTATATTTTCAAAATCTAAAATTGTGTGCTTATTCCCATAGTTTTTAAACAACATAAACAACTTTACTGGCCGCCTCCACCTTAAGAAATACACTTCTCTGCCACACAAAACCTGACAAGGGAACTAACTTGCATACTCACTGAGGTTATATGGGTATTAATCTTACAAACACACGACTTATGTTCTACAGGCATAATGTAAGAAACTAAGACTGTATATGCTACAGTATTACATAGTTTATTAGGGTCAAGGTTCAAAAGATAGGATCCAAAATTCTAAGAGCACAAAATTACAACAATAATTTTGTAAGTATAGCCAAATACATCCTTTGGTTAAATTCCCACCTGTCATGTTGGCCAAAGAAACGGGCATCAACTTGCCCATCTTTATCCCTCAGTGCTTTAGCAGGCCAGAATGGAAAGCCTTTGAGTTTAGCCCAGACCAAAGGGTGGGGATTGCTCTAGAGGAAGAGGCAAAATACACAGTAAGAAACTACAAGCAATACTACCTTCCAATTTGATAAATAGCATGATTTCTTTTTTTTAATTGTATGTATTATTTAGATTCAATAAAGATCCACACGCACAAGGCACTTGCCAAATACAAGATTCCATTTTACTGTATGATTGATATATATATATAATAAATTCTGAGAGAACAAAATAATAAAATAAAATTTTAAAACTCCATAAAACATTAAGTATCTGAATGCACTGTAATTGCATTTTAAAATTAATTCATTTTTATTAATCCTCTCCAAATATGTAGCATAACCTAATTTAGGCTAGGGTCAATCTTTCAAATTCTTTAATTTTCACTTAAGTCCAAGATAGAACTTGATGGCTTACACACTTCTCCTTACAAATCTTAAGGACTCTTCCCAAATTTGGTACAGTATCAAACAAAACTAGAAAACAGACAATCTATTAATAGGAAAGAAAAATTAAGTCTGAATTCTCAGATCCACACTTGTAGGAGACATTCACATTTCAGAAATCTTACCCTGAGTGCAAGTACCACATGTAAGCATAGATGACCCAGGAGCAGATATCTTATATTTGAGGATACAGAAGTTGTAAACTGGCTGCTGACACCCTTTACAGTTATTTCTGACTGCATCAATCCTTTTGTGGAAGTATGCAATCCTACAGCTAACCATCTTGAGACAGTCTGACTCCACAAAGAGCACGATGTGCAAGCACAAGCTACTTGGTAAACTACAGCAGCTTTCCCTGCCTCAGTAACCACCACAGGTTTAAAACAATGAGATGATAACAAGCAACAGTCAAATGAGAACTGTTAGTTTAATGTATTAGCTAGACTACCATAATCCATAACTTACACAAGGCTCGCAAAACCAATTTTCTCTTTTTTGGCAAGCAGCTAAATAACATTCCGGACATACTTCAATTTCATTCATCTGAAAAGAAAAAGCAAACAGTTTTTGAAGACCTTAAACAGAGTCAAAAGTGTGAATAGTATTATTATGTTAGCCTGTTTAGTTTGCTAGCATCATTTTTCACCAAATTTGTGGTCATACATCAACACTTGCTGTCAAATCAACACTGTTTTGACAGACACTCATCGTTTTCTACCCCTGTAATGTATGCATTCCAGTTAATAAACCAGTCACATTTTTACATCGCTCACTCTTCAGATTGTATGTTACTGTCATTTACTCCACTCAAAAAAACCGTCCTTTGTTTGGTGTTGTGTTTATTCCATTGATAAAGAATTATTTATTGTAACTTCTTCCAATGGAAGAAATATAACCTCAGTTGGGCATTTAATGACATTACCATTTCGTAATTTATGCAGAACCAAAATTAAAATATTTTGCTCCTTATGCTCTTATTATATAAACTAGTTAATATATCAGGCTCAGGTTGTATATATATTTTGTTCTGTTAAGAATTGAGAAATTCTCTGAATTTATGTGAGTCATGGATATTGCTGTGTCAACCCAGGAATGGAGAAAGCACTTCTATAAATACAAAGGGTCAGATCATGAGATACTTTATATCAATGAAATACTGCTCAAATATATGACATTTGAACAGCAATTTTTTGTAACACTTAACATTATGGACTGCCACTGAAATAAAACCAGTGCAAATGATCAGTTAAGGTGGCAGTAATTTTTGCTTTTATTCAGAGGAATTTCATACTGCTACAGCAAAAGAACCACCAAAAGAGAATCTATGAATCAGAAGATGTGGGTCTCTTTTTCCAACTCCAAATATTCATTAAGGAGATAGGTGTCTTTATGCAGAATTTGTATGTACATTTTCTTCTCTTCCCTCCCCCCTCAAGTCTTAATCATAAATAGTGAATATCCTTATGGAAGACACATTAGCAATGAATGATTCTGTAGGCCATGGGTATGCATATCTAAACATAAGAAAGCCTACAAAAAATATAGTTACGCAATATACACATTAGAAAACACATTTCATTTATGAATACATGAAATGGAACACTTTAAAAATACAGAATAATTAAGTTAATTGGGTCACACATACCTCATGCTCACAGATTTTGATGATTACTTTTGCTGTTTGTGTCAATTTGTGATTTCCTGAGGAAACAATAAAATGCTTTAACCAAGAAAATTGTTATGCTAGAATTATTACCTAATCAATCATATCAATATCAATCAACAGGTCTTAGTTTTAAAAGTCAACATTAAAGACAAACAGAACATCAAATGAGACAATGTAAAACACACATGTATAAACTACATGCCTGCAAAAGCAGAACGTAGGCACTTTTCTTCTCAACATAACATTGTGTGAATCTTTAAATATTCCTTTCTGAAACCTACTGCAGCCTGCCCAGCACTGATACACTCTTTCAGTGAGGTACATGCTGTATCACCTCCTCAATTAGGTCTCACATAAAGTGCTGCACAACGCAAAATGCTAAAGCAACTTGGGGATTGAAACCAGATGATGGGGACTGGAACAAGATGAACTTGAAGGTCACTTCCAACCCAAACCATTCCATGATTCTAACTTATTTGAAATTTTGTTTAAGGTGGAATGAGCGAGCAACAGCATGGGCTGTACTTGGTCCTAGTTTTATGTATGCCAGTTGTTAAAAAAACAAACAAAAAAATCTCTTGAGTTTAGGCACTACAGTCATTAGCAAGAAGATAATTTCAGCATTTGCCAACTGGAAGTCTAGAAATTGCTCTATGACTACCTATTTCAAAGTTTCGTATTTGAGGACGTAAGTACATATTACTACTTACCCCCATTGTAAATAATGCAGTTGTGCAAAATCCATTTGGCATCAGCCAAAAAAGCTTCAGTGCAACCGTACATTTTCTTTTTGACATTCTGTAAAGAAAAAATTAAGGATTAATCAGGAAACAGAAATGAGTAAACTGACAGCTTCTTCCTGAGCATGGTTTCCTATCAGTCCTACAATTAATAAAACTGACTACATATTTACTGTAAGACTTATGATTCTAAAAACTTAATAATCTGTCAAATTCAAGGTGTCTTTTGACTACCCTGAAAATACATGAACTGTCTAAATTAACTCTAAGTAATTAATTATTTAGATCAGCCTCTTTAACACTTCCAACAAAAAGTGTTCATTTCCTGAAACAGTGTTCTATTCCATGTCTCTTCAGAAAACAGAGTCCTTGATTTCTCCTACTGACATATTATTGCTCCACAACATTTTTATTTTTTAAATTTTTACAACACCCAGAAAAAATTATTGGTCATAGTACCTAAACACTATGTTTGATATTTCAGTCTACCCACTGGGTAAAGTAATTCAGTTAGATAAAATCAGTCACATAAATTTGTTACATCTTGATAGCATAAAGACTTCAACCTCCACTGTAAGGACAGAGGACCCTGTCTCCGCACCAGGTCCTCGCAGAACAAAACTCTGCAATGCTTCACTCTTCATTAAGCCTTGGAGAATGGAGAACTTCATGATTTGAAGCTTTAAAATTATTATTGAAATGATAATGAAGGTACCATTATCCACCTCTTGACTGTTTCTTTTTTTCTTCCACATCTCAGGTACAGTGGAGATCAGAGTATTTCTTGAATGACCAGTAAAATGAGTCTGGAATCACCCCTGGATATACACTCACATGGTCCCAAATTAATGGATCCATTAATAGCTTACAAATAGAACAGAATAGAATCATTATGGTTGGAAGAGATCTCTAAGATCATCAAGTCCAACCGTCAACCCAACACCACCATGCCTACTAAACCATGTCCCAGAGGGCCATGTTTACACATTTTTTTTTAACACCTCCAGGAATGGTGACTCTGCCACTTCCCTGGGCAGCCGATTCCAATGCTTGACCACTCTTTCAGTAAAGACATTTTTCCTAATATCCCATCTAAACGTTCCTGCTGCATCTTGAGGCCATTTCCTCTCGTCCTGTCACTGGTTACTTGGGAGAAGAGATCAACATCCACCTCCCTACAGCCTCCTTTCAGGCAGTCGTAGAGAGCAATGAGGTCTCCTCAACCTCCTCCTCTCCACACTAAACAATCCCAGTTCCCTGAGCCACTCCTCACAAGACTTGCTCTCAGGCCCTTCACCAGCTTCATTGACCTTCTCTGAATGCACTCCAGCAACTCAACATCCTTCTGGTACTGAGGGGCCCAAAACTGCACACAATATTCAAGGTGCGGCCTCACCAGTGTCAAGTGCAGGGGTACGATCACTTCCCTACTCCTGCTTGGCCACACTGTTCCTGACACAAGCCAGGATGCTGTTTGCCTTCTTGGCCACCTGGGCACACTGCTCACTCATATTCAGATGGCTGTCAACCAGCACCCCCAGGTCCTTTTCCATCTGACAGCTTTCCAGCCACTCTTCCCCAAGCCTGTAGTGTTGCATGGGGTCGTTGTGACCCAAGTGCAGGACCCAGCACTTGGCCTTGTTAAACCTCATACAATTGACCTCAGCCCATCAATCCAGCCTGTCCAGATCCCTCTGCAGAGCCTTCCTATCCTGCAAGTAAATGTATGCTTGTCTTATTCATACTGTTTTTCCTGAGCATTTATTACTGGTTCAGACAAAATAGTGGACTTGTTAAGTTGGCATATGATTGTTTTTAAGTTGTAACTGAACTGTCACTTTCTACAGCTGAAAAACCTCAATCAGTTTCAAGCAATCTCTCTCACCCTCTCATCAAACACTCCAGAAATCTTAATGATAGCAATCAAACTCAGGGAACGTTCTTCCCTTAGCTTCATACAAACCTTCTCTAATGTACAAAGATCCATTGGGTGAAAGATATATTCTGCATAATCTGGGTGTTGATCCAGCGAAACTGGCTTTTGAAATGGCTCTGTCTGTTAGAAAAATAAATAAATAAATAAATAAAAATCACACTGGTTTTTAATACCGAGTAGTTTAATCAGTGACACAATACTCTTTTTCCTAATACTACTTCCAATTGTGATATCAGAGAAAATTCTTTAAAGGTAATTATCAAATTTAGTGAAGTAATAAAGTACTGACAGAACAAGAGGAATTAAAAGGTCTCATTTAACTGATTTTTCATATGCTGGAAGTAACGACTTGCAAAAGTTAGAGGTTTTGTAAAATGTACTGTTATTATTTACAGTAGGGTTTTTTTTTGTAATGAGTATCACATGAAGCTCAACAGACAGTTTTTAGCAGAATGAAGAGACTTATTAAATTTCCAATTAACTGGACACACACACACTTCTTTTTCAAACTCTCATTAGAATCATAACCTTCAAAACAATGGTGGCTTGGTAACACAAATACATTCTAACTTTTATCAGTGGGACTCTACATTTTATCTGCTAATGTGGAGGGACTGCAATTCTTCAAATACAACCAATTAAAGTACTCAGGTACCAAAGTAACAGGTTATTACTAAAATGCCTCAAGGGTAAAATATCTCAGTAGCATTCATTAAACATTAGCTTTCTACCCACATTTTTAAAACACTTTGCAAATTCAACCTAAACAAACACTAACACTTTGCTTCTGAAAAGCAGCACTTAAAGCTTCCAATGGCTCCATCTAATAGGACAGTATTTACCACTCCAGAGTAAAATGATTGCAAGAGCCAAAATCTGTCAGTGCTTAAGAGTAACCTTCCCAGAAATCGCCACTACTGTTCGTCTAAAATACTTATAGAGAGATCAGAGTTACAGAGAGCCCATGATTCTGCACATCTGGTTTTCCCAACATATTTTTCTATAACAATGCAGACACAGAGACGCTCTCCTCTAACTTACATACAGGAACAAGAAGGCAATAGGAGTTAAGACAACCCTTGGTAACTCATCACATCATATTTTGATTTGTTGTTTTCTTCACTCATGTAGAAACTAGGCAACACTTGCACGGTTAAGAACAACTGACCAGAATTGTTGAAACTTAGAAGCAAGAATGAGTGACTGGAATAGCTGAAACTTTGAGGCATGGTGATTTTGAGAAGTGAGTCTAAGACAGACACGTGGACATACATAAAGTTGAATGAAAATCAATTTTATATCTGTGACAAAAATTCATAGAACAGTAGTCTCATAGTGCATTAAAGTTAACAGCACAGGTTTTCACCACACTGAGGAAAATTTCTTCAGCATTTTAGAAGTATATAATACAACTAACTTTTGTGGGAAGAACAATTTCTACTAACAGATAGAAGCTAGGTTTTCAACAGGTATAATCAATAATATTCTTGCCCATGTAACTATATTGGTAAGAGATCATGTCTCCTGATTCCCCTTGTATTTCAGAGCCAGCACTGTCCACTTTTGGTGAGTGAGAAATCATCGTGTCCCACTGGAAAGCCACATTATATTTTCACTACACTGAACCTACATCCAGAAGCTACACCAAGAAACTATATTTTAAATGCACTCCAAAACAGTATATACAGCCTAAACTAATCTGTCTGTACTAGAGAGGTGGCAGACAGTACAGAAGTTACAATCTGATAAAATAAAAGCTAGTGTTGTGGTTTAACCCCAGTCTGCCACTAAGCATCATGCAGACGCTTGCTCACTCCTCCCCCCCAGTTCGGGGGGAGAGAATCACTCAAAGGAAAACTCACCGGTTGAGATAAAGACAGTTTACTAGGACAGCAAAGGAAGATATAAATAACAGTAATAATAATAATAATAGAATATACAAAATGATCGATACACAATTTCTCACCATCCAATGACTCAATGATCAATACAGCCTGTCCCAAGCAGTGATCACAGAGCAACGCTGAGAATGAACTTGGAACAATCCTCAGTAGCGATCTCAGAACAGTGATTTCTGGATTTTCTGCCCACTGGCCAGCCCCCACTAATATACTGAGCATGAAGTCTATGGTATGGAATACTTCCTCTGGCCAGTTTGGGCCAGCTGTACTGGCTATACCCCTCCCAGCTTCCTGCACATTAGTAAAATCTGAGAAGTGGAAAAAAGTCCTTCCTTGACCTCTTAGCTACAATTAACAACATCAGTGTATTATCAGCATTCTTCACATACCAAATCCCATACTAAATCCAAAACACAGCAGCTACTGGGAAGAAAATTAGCTCCATCCCAGTCTAAGTCAGGACAGCTAGGTTCATAATCCACAAAAGGAAGCAAAACCCAGAATTATGACAAACATATGATACAAACATTTTAAAAAAAAGGAAAATCTTTCTTACCCCTGGCTGTTTCATTTTCTGTAGTGCAAACTTCAGTAAATATGATAGCTGTTCAATGGTGAGCATTGTCATAGCTTTACTCTGTGTTTCTATGCATTCTGCAACTGTGATTTTCTAAGATTTAAGATTAAAAAATATTTTGTCAGCAAACATTTCTAGGTAAATTATTCTACACTGAAACATTTTAGCACTCAAATGGAAGATAATAACTGTCTTGTACAAAATAAAACATTTCTGATGATACAGTAAAAGTACTTGAGATATTTGTTTTACTTGGATTTTCTCCCAGGCATGTTAATTGAAAGAAAAAAAAAAAGGGGGGGGTGGAGGGTGGGAGGGGAAAGGAGAGGAGGAAAAGACCAGAAAATTATCCATCATCTTCAAGATTACACAAAGTGAATGTGTGAGTACATAAAATTGCCAAACACAATGCAGGTTCACAGCAATGTGAACAAGTGAGAAGGTCACCTGGGCTCTAACAACAAGTGATCAAAGGGAAACATTTGCCCTCATTAAAGATACTTTAATAGTAAGTATTCTTTCCCTAGGAATCATTGGAGAGGGATGACGAAATTTTTCTTCAGCTCTGCAGAAAAAAATAGTAATAAAATACCCACTTGTTTATGTAAGCCCTACAGTGCAATTTTTTTCTGCACTGCTGCAGAGCTGATGAGCCCGCTAGAAGAAGCACAAGTTAAACTAGTCAAAACTGTAGAACGTTTTCAGAATTAGAGGTTTCTGATGAAGAGATCACTCTTTGAAATGGTGCATTCTCTACAGATGGAAACACAAAGGGAGCTGAAGACTCATGGTAAGAAGGCAAACATAATCCAGGTACACATACAGAGAAAGTGGTGAAGCAGCAATGATGCCTCCCCTCTGTACAGATTTTTTCTGATACCTTTACCAACAAGCAACATAGGAATAAACCAGAAACATTTCAGAACGCAAAAAAAAGCTGCTAATATCTCACAAACAAGAAAGAAATCTCCTCCTTATATCAAACTAACCTCACATTCTGGGCAAAACCAATCCCCCTCTGGTTCCGCTGTCAGTTTCAGACACTTAGCATGATAAACCCGAGGACAGAGTTCACAGCAGAGGACTTGGCCTTCCCGATGACAAACCCAGCAATAGAAATCATTCCGTCCATCCTGTGGTACAACATCAACAGGGTCTGTGGTGAGTGGCTGCTTCATATAGTAAAACGGACCATGTCTTAGTTCTGACTGAAATGTAGGCAAGAAAAACAGGTTTGGTTTCAAAACAAATTTGCATTTTTTCAAATAATAATATTCATAATATATAAGCAAACAGCAGTTTACAGGGTTTTATTAACATTTACACAAGCACAGTATGTTTTTCATTGCACAGTATCTTTTATAAAGAGGTTTACTTCTTATTCAGATGTCAAATGCCAGTTTACACTCAAGATTGAAAATAAATTTTTGTGGCAAGCGAGGGCATCGAGTGCAAGACATGCAATCCAACAGAAGTCAGTAAACGCTTTTATCTTTAAGAAAGAAGTATTTCTGTAGAAGCTATTAGGTCCTCTAAACTCAGAATTCCATGGGGCTGTGCAAGCTAAGTACTGAGATATTTAGTGGTACTTAAACCTGGGATAACTGAAGAAGTTAGTCCTGAAACAAGAAGTTGAACACCATGCAAATTTGTCCTCAGTGGCAGCAGTTCCTAACTTTGTACAATGAAGCCAAGTATTGATTTCATTAATAAGGCAAACTGTACAGTAGGATGACAAAGGAGCAAACACACATCCTAAACAGCCACCTCTGCTACAGGAGCAAGAACACTAGGAGAGATTTAGTCCACCATTTAAACGTGTACCAGAATTTAAGACTCAATCTCCACTGGTTTGCCTGCACTAGAAATCTGTTAACTTTGTAAACTGCATGAACTAGTCCTCCACTTGAGCCCCAGACAGCTGAAAGATGACACAGCTGATGCCAAAACACATGAAGTGAAGAGTTTGGGATGGCTAAAATGGGTCCCAAGATACTGAAGTTTGTTAGATCAGCTTTGAAGAGCTGCTAACATTTCTTGGAAAACCACATTCTATTTATTAATGACAAGGGAACTTAAGTTTTCTGTTTGGTATCAATTATAGGGGTGGTTTGCTGAGGAGGCCATGTAGGGAAAAAAATCTAGAGTTTTAGGCAGTTTATTTACTGGGATTTTTTTTGTTTGATGTAAAACTATTTGCACATGACATTACTTGTAACTATCTAAATGCTTGTAGTTTGCAGAACTGTTTTGGTTCTCAGGAAATTTTACATGTGTCCTATACCATTTACACATCTGCAAGTTCTTAGACCCTTGAGCTGTCACATGCCCATGTGACTTACAGAACAGTGCAAGCATATGCATGTTCCATACCTTTGCAGAATCCTGTACAAAATCAGTCACATAGGGCATAAATTAATGTCACCAGAAACCACCAGCATGCCAGCTTGGACTGTGATATTTCTAGATTTCTAAAGTTACAAAGGACAAGGTCTAATTATTTGCATGAACAGAGGACCTTCAAGGTCAAATTAGATGACGCAGAAGTGACAATGCAGTTAAAGATTTTATATCTCAAAAGATACATCAGAAGAGGTATCATCTGCAATTATCATAATACTGTTACCCACAAACATTCCCAGAGCATTCTGCTACCCAAAATTTCACTCAAATTTCTATCAGTTTTGGTGTTTCTCATTTTCTATTCTACAGATGATACAGCGACTACAAAGATACTTTACTCCCACTATGGAAATGGGCAAAGTGTTATTTTCTGTACTTTCTGTATATGTATTTAAACATATAACATGACACGACTTTCAGAAGGAAGGTTCTCTGAGATCTTGTGGAATACAATGGACAGCATAAAGCTTTAACTACACTTGAAACATCTTGCTACTACAAAGATTCAAACAGATGCAAAGGCATATGGAAGCCCAGAGTGAAGAAGGGAAAGTTGCAATTTACAGTGCAGAAATATGTTTTGTTTGCAGCTATATGCAACTCAGCCCCCATAGTATATATGTGGAGATGCAGCTATGGGGCAATTACCAGAAAAATTTAATACATATTCTAACTTTGGAGTGGGTATAAGCAGTATATCCAAACTAACTTCCTAAGAATCAAAGATACTGCTTTAAGACAAATATAAAACCTGTGAAACAACTCCACAGAAATCAGCCCATAACATCCAAACAGTTCATTTTTGCTAGAGCATTAGAGGAATTAATTTCCTGTTCAAGGATGCGTATATCTTTTAGACATATATCCCTTTGTTTTGTCTAAGCCCAGTTTAAGAAGCAAAAAAGGTTCTGAGACTCAAAAAAGACTCAAACAACAAAACTAAAGGACTGAAAATGCATGATTCAACTGCATTAAAGGGCCTTTTCATTAGTTCTAATCAGAACAAAATATTTTAAGAGTTTAAATTTTAGCAGTTATAAAAGAAAAGCTTTGTTTCCTCAAATGTTTCACTAGCCAATTCAAGCTCAAATAGGTGGCAGCTTATTTTAAAGTCTTTAATAAAGATATTAAGACCTACAGAATGACATAGAAAACTGAAGAAAAGACGAGTATTTTAATGCAGTTTCAAGGAGAAAAAAAAAAAAATAAAAAATCACAATTTATAGTCAGTTTAAATTAATATTGAAGCTGGTAGTAAAACAAGCTGACAACCTCAATTACATTATAATTGACCAATTAAGTGTCATAAGTTCCTGATTTTTAACCTGTCTTAGCTATATTCTACAATTCCGTCATTCTTCGCTTGTACTTCAACACTTTAAATACCTGTTGGCACCATTCTGAAGATCTGTTACTGCATCCACACATGTAATATGAAGCTTCATGCAACTACAACTTTAGTAATGGTATCTTGAAATACTCAAACATTACAACACACTTTGTAATGTACAACACTAAGTTAGAGGTTTCCAGTGATGTTGTCCTACCTCAAAATGCATTTATCAGCCAATCGGAACCACAGCTATCAGCTACATTATACTTGGAACTTAACCTGAGAGCAAAACAAGTAACTGTGTGCTTAGCTCACATCTGTTCAGCAGTAAAAGAATCTTTAATAACTCCTCCTATCACATACAGCAGAGTTTTGCATCTACATTAGAAACTAATCTTCAGGTATGCCCATTTCAGATGTGACATGCAAGACAATATTAAATTAAAAACAACTTGTAAAAGCTAAACAAAACTAAATAGATTGTATTTTCTTGCTAACTTCTAACAAATAGAGCAAAATAAGCAAGTCTGATTGCTTTTCTTTATTAGATATATAATTTTATTCTATCCTGTAATATTTTAGGTCTGAGATACCTGGAAAACAGAAAAGGATTTATCAAGGGGAATGTATCAAATTCAACAACTGTAATTGTGTTTGCACGTATACTTTTAAATGCATGAATAAAAAGTGGAAATTAATAATCTAAGATTAAATTCCACTGTTTGTAAAACTGTCTCTAAACTGTACAGAGTTGGAAGCTCAGAATTCAGTGGGGCAACATCTCTCCAGTAAAAGTCCAGGATGCAGAGGAATTTATACATCCTGCAGTGAAGCTCAGTAAAAGCCAAACTGGCCACATTAAACTAGTGCCAGCATGCCTACACATGCTATTACTAGACCTCCCAATTATCCTTAAAAAAAATACACCTGACACTGTAAGACTGTTCCCTAGCAAGGTCTGATTTATCCACAGTCTTTTTTTCCAGGACAACTGTACTGATTAGAAATTTCATCTTCTTCCTTAACCAGTGCAATTGTACCAGGATAGTATTTAATATGGATGCTGTTCCACCAGGAAAACGTGCTTTAGATGCTCAGAACTTTACCCTGTGTTCATATGATTGAGGTAAAAAACATTGACACACAAAAGCACTTTGAAAAATACACAGGTATGTCAATATTAAGCTCGAGGAGAATTTAGAAAGGCTAAAGACTGCTTTCATGTAATCTCCTTCAAGATGATGCAGGTGCTTTACAGTATTTGCCATTCAATACACTTCATATCATTCCTTCACTTGCATCATACAACTAATCAGAAATTGTCGGTCTTCTGGACTCAAGTTCTTTTAAGAATTACAACAAACGCTGTAAATTCAGTGTTCAGAAGACACTGAAAATGAGATTTTAAGCATGAAGACTGAAAAGTAGTGTCAGTGGTCACACTGACACCTACCTTTTTGCAAGTTTGGTAGGAGTGTACACTGCTCAGCAATTTGAAAGACTGGGAGAGAATCTGCAGAGTACCAAGGAAGGAGTTGGACTTTTGTTAATAATTGACAGTAGGACTGAAAGCAGAAGAGGGACTTCCACTGACATTATGAGATCTTTCTTAATCTAGGATATCATGCCCTGAACAAGTCCTTTTAATGTTTTCATTTAATAGCAGCTATTATTGTTGGTGTTGTTATTGTTATTACATTCCTTCATAATTCTTTTGTTCAAAATTGCATGTATCTGATTAGCTTTATGAAATCAAAAACTAGGACACAGGTGGTCTTTCTCATACAGATGTAAAACAAAAATAAAAATAAAAGAACATCCAAATCCAACTTATAATGCCAACTCCTACACTCACTGCTTTCAAAAATGAATATCCACTTCTTAGAGTACAAAAATAGAGCTTTCTAAAGAGGAGAGAGCTCTTAATCACTGCTCTCTACATCCTTAACTGTTTCATATTCTAGCATAACAAGATCATGACTTCTCTTACCTGCTCTTTATTATTACTGTTCAATAGACCAGGTTTCTTTTTCTTTTTTATAGGACTTGTTGATGCATCTTGTGGTGAGTGGCCATTAGAGGAATGTGGAGGGCTGGGAAATTTCCTTTTTTGTGCTGTGCGTTCGGCAGAGCCGGGATCTATAACAGATACAAACAATATGGTTGAAGAGTACATATTGATGAAAATCATTCAAACAAGGTTGTGGTTTGTCATTCACACGCCTTCACTGAACAGAATAAAAATTTTCAATTGTCTTTAACCCAGTCACTGACAAAACAGGAGGCACAGACTTGCTAAACAATGCCAATGTTAACTGAATGCTTAATATAGTAACTTAGATTAACATAAAGTATTTTTTTATGTTCCCGCAGCATTTCAGCCATTCATGTCATCTCAAATTTTAGTATCTTTTGAAGTATAACAAAACTATTTCTGTAGTTTAGCATAGTGCTATGCTAATGGATGTCATACACTTCAAAAGCGGAGAAACAACATTAAAAGTCCCTGACAGCTTCGCTCATGTAATTTAGAAACATAAGTCACAGAAGTTAAAACACGGCAAGAGGCAAGTCAGTCCTCATCATTTTTTTCCTCATATTTAAATAAACTTATTGAAATATGTCAATAGAAAAAAATGAAATTGTTCTATAGCCTGAAAATAAATTTGCTATCTCAAATACTTAGTCGTTTACAGTACCTGTTAAATTGCTTTGTAAAAACAAGACTCCCAGTCAAGTAGTAACTTTCGAGAGGAAGACAGAGCAACAAACAGAAGGTGACATAACTTTTCAGTGCCTCTTACAGCCAGAGCTCTCACATTCAACCAAGCAAATTACAAGAGCAGTTTAAGAAGTTACAGCTTCTGTGTCTGAAGTTAATATACCAGGTAACAAAGCTGACAGAAGGGAGCACATGCCCGTGTCTCAGTTGCTCATGGCTTGTCATCTATCATAGTGTAAACTCATCACATCAGCAACTTAATTTTAAGGAGTCCTGGTGGCTCTGAACTGCATTTTATAAAACACATGCAAAATTATTTTAAAAATTACGATGAAATTGAGACATAGCTCTATCAAATGAATACCTGTTAAGATGACCTTCATGTCTCCTTCACTCCTCCAATAATGCTAAATTATTTGAATTCTTCAAAGATTTTTAATTCATCTTTTTACTTAGTCACTGTTTTATGTTTATTAGAATATTCAGAAGGAACTATTTACAGTCTTAAAAGAGTTAACACACTTCAAAAAAAATCAGTGATTTTACCTCATGATTTTACCTATTTTTATCCTAGGTAAAAATCTGAGCATTTGCAACTTCATTTTCTCAGAACAAAATGTAAATGATTCCTAATGAATCTGAAGTGTTCAGCTCAATTACAAAGAACTTACTGACACTTTTCAAAAGTAACAAGGATGCAGTCAGCTGTAATAGACAATCATAGAATAGTGAAATAATCTTCATAAAATACAAGTGAAAGTTCAGAGTTGGTTTAACATGTTTAGTTTTTCCTTAAGCTTTTAACGCATGCAACAAAACAAAATGATAGATAAAACCATAGGGGATCAGAGGTCATCAATATCATAGAGAAACAACTGAATCCTCCACAGTCATTCCCATATTTTCAGTCCCCTACTCACACGTACTAGTTTTCTGGTAGCACACTAAACAACTGAGGAATAAAACCTGTCTAAAAAAAAAACCTTTTTTTTCTGAGTAACTTTTTTCTATGACCCCATTTACTGCACAATCACACAAATGCTTGTAATGCCTTCAGCAAAGCATTTATACTCAATGGGAACATGTACCGAGAAGGAGAAATGCTCCTTTTGGTATTAATACCACCCTAAATGGTGGTGGGTTTGGTTTGGTTTGGGTTTTGGTTTGTTTTTTTTCAAACAACAATTTTCGGCAGCTATTTGAGAGAAGCCATATGCAATCAAACGGATGGTTGCCATGATCCTATGTCATTTCCCCACTGGATCTGGAAAATATGGTGCTATATGGTGACTTCTGATTGACCAAAAACTTGGTAACTTACGTCAAGATACCAATTAAGAATCAAGAAAACTATAAATATGAAAAACACATAAGAAGATAGTTGAAAGAAGACATAACTGAGGAAGGGAAGAGAAATGTAGGAGCATTTGCCCATCCTGAGTTTTATTCATCTATCACAGCTATTTCAGCAGTGCCACCTAGCAGAAACATAGCGTCGACCCTCAGAGAAATTTTTCTGTTGACATAAGTTATAACGTTTTGCCAAAAATTAGTTAAGTTAGTTAAAACAAACAAAAAAACTTTTCATGTTTTGAGTTACCTTTGATACTAGACGTGATTTTTTTTTTTTCTCCTTTCTACCTCTCCCCTTTTATATTTCTAGGAAGCATTTAGGAGCAGTTATATTCTGACATGTTTAGGCTGAATTAAACCAATACAATGTGTCTGAGACCATTATTGTTACATGACTTGTTTCAATTCAAGCAAATTTGCCTCCCACTCCATTTAGGTCAAAATTTAAATTGATTTGACAATACAAAGAATTGCCAGATAAAGGTATGTCACCTAAATGTGTGAAAAATATAATGTCTGCCTCCTCTCCTCTTTAAGCAATTACGACAACAAAAACCCTAACACAAGTGGAACTACGCTGAAAGAAGACTAGGGATTTTTTTTCAATTTAGCTAATTATGCACAAAAGGTGGCAGAAGAAGTCCTTTGGCTGGCATGTTTCATACATCCCAAGAGAGCTGAGCCAGTACAGCTATCCTGGAAGAAACACTGCAGCATCAGTGTCAGCTAAACTAAAACCCACAACTTAACCAAAGCTATCAAACCTAAAACAAAAACAAGCTCTGAATTCTGGGTTTTTTTTTTCGTTAAAGTAGAACAGAGCTTATTCAGCATGGGAATTTTTTGCATTCAGAGTGACCACAAAAAACAGTATCATATCATATCTTTTCTCATCTTTCATCACCAGATGGCTCAGAACAGCATGCACAATATAAGTCTTTGTTTCTTTATTATAATTTGCAGTTCTCAACAAAGACTTTCCATACATTCATAAAGGCAGTCATAAGTAAACTATTCTTACTGCGAAGTGCTGACCATGCCTTAATCCTTGTTTTCCCAGTCAGAGATCTGCAGAATTGTCTCTTTCTATGGCAAACAACATCCTCAAAGCACTTGCAAGGATCTCAGAGCCTGAGTTTCTCTCCAGCAAATAAAGCTCTGACCAGAACTCACTGAAGAGACTTTGGCTTCTTTTTTTTCCAGACTGTACATATGCAGGCACAGCTTAAACCAGGAGGGTAACAGGAGAGTATAGTTTTTCTGCCCTTTGGCTTCTATTTCTTACTCTGAAGCACAACACTGTCACCAGTGTAGCACACCAGCTTTCTTTCAGATCTTCAGCCTCAGATTGTGGGGGTTACGAAGAAGCTGCCTATGACACTATGTGTTCTGCCTCAGCTCTAAGTATGAAAGAAGAAAATTAGATGCAAAGTTCCTCATCATTGGCCTCATCATTGCTCCCATAATGTGATGCTTCTCATTTTTAAATGCTGTTTTTTCCTAAACTAATTCATGGTCAGGGAAATGGTTAAAACTGTTATTAGCTAAATCAGAACTGAATTACAATTCAGTCACAGCCAAATCCAAACTACGCTTCAACATAAAAGGTATTGACTCAATACCCATTTAACCAAATGATCAGACAGATATGTATGCTTGGTTAAGTGATTTTAAAAACTACTTATCTAGTGTAATTTTTTTCTGTGCTTCAGGCCAGAGGATACTAGGAATTTTCAAATAATCTAGGGGTGACTAACAGACAACATACAAAACTGACCTGAAATACACCTCCTTTTTGCAACTGGCAAATTATTAAAATGCACAGATATTTTCTCAAGGCAATGTAAGATGTAACTGGAAAAATTAAGGAATAGACAGGAAAACAGCAAAGCACAAGTATTTTCTTTCAGATCTAGTTGTGCTAGTGGAATAGGCTAAGGCTTTAACAATCACTATGTTGCAAACTTCCCAGTCTGTGAGGGACCTAATAATATGAACAATATTTTAACTCAGTTCAAGTAAAATAAGAATGGATGCATCTACTTAAATTGTTGAAGTTACAGTTTTAAATTCTAATTAAGATTAAAAATGCTCAAGTTGTATTTTATGTAAATTTCTCTCCACAGCAATGCCCCATTTAGTGTTCACTGTTTAGTCTTCCGCCTTGGGGCTCTTCCAGCTGTGTTAACAGAGTTTGTGTAGCTGTGCTGTGAACCAGATAAATTTATCCCTGTTAAAATAACCTGTCAGGAGGAAAGTTAATTTTCAACCTGGATCACTTCCCCAATGTAGTTTAACCCTAATATTTATTGCCTCAACAAAGTGAAACAAGTCCAAGAGGACAGAACAAAAAAGATCCAATTTAAATTATGCAATAACTTGGTGACTAGTACAGTTACTTAGGAGGTAGATTCAAGTTTCTGCTCCAAAAAGGAGCAGCAAGTATTTGTGTGATCTCTTCTATTCAATTTTTAAAAAGGTGTGTAATGAGCAAGAATGGTCTCACTTTGGAGAGTACCTCACCATGCTGGTTCATCACCAGTTAGCACATATCCCTGCAATCTCCCTGCTTCTTCTACAAAGCTGCTATCGTATACTGAGCGAGTCAACCTGAACCAAACTTTTCAGATAGGCGTCAATTCCTGCACACACATTTTCTAACTGAAAAAGCTGAGATTACTTGCATTTACTCAGCACTCAGAAGGTTAATATGAAATTAAATGTTCTGTGTACTAAATGAAGGGCATCACAGTAAAATAATAAATGAACACTTCATTGACAAACCAATTGTACTAACAAATCAATTTGCCAAGCAACTTTAGTTATTTATTGATTTTTGAGTGTGGGATTTTGCTTTCTTAGCATTATTTCAAAATAGTGTTTCCAGCACAAGTGAAAAAATAGACACTTGAAATAAATGTTTAAATTCTCATTAAAAGCTACCTGTTTTTACATCACTAGATTAATATTAAATTGGTCTATAATGTTACCAAGGCTGACACAAGCACCTGTAAGTGCTCTCAAAACCATCCATTGGGGAACAAGCTAACCTGAGCCTCATCTAAAGTTTAAAATTTTTGTTTCAGTACACCATCATGTGACTAAAGCATTAGTAACTACTGCTCTCAGGAGACAGACTAAAGCATGCTTAAACTCTAAAGCAACTTAATTTCACACTTCATGACTATTTAAAAAACTGGTAACACAGTTTTAAAGCAGATAAACTATGATAGTGACTTAATATAATTTAGCTTAGAAAAAACTATAAAACAAACAAAGAAAAGTATGTTATTGTACATCAGGGATCTTATCTTGCTGCAGCATATGGAGCATAGACCACAACCATATTTTCTATGTTCTATACGTTGTCAAGTGCTGTAGTGTAAGCATTCAATGGCAACAATCCCTGACAACTAATTGAGAAATCTCACTTTTCTCAGTGGAAGCAGGTGCCAACTCAGAAAATGTATACGAGTAAAATACCATTTTCCTTGCTTTTCCCATGATACTCAAATGTAATTCTTCCTGAAAACAAATAACATCAATATGCCGTACTGTAAGAACACAGCATAAACTGCTCAGTACCAAAGACTGACCAACAGTGACATCTTGCGCCTCCTTTCCATATACCTTTTTTTTTAATTTTAAAATTTGGTTAAGCTAAATGCAACCAAAGTAATTCCAGACTACAAACAAAATGGAATGGTGTCTACGTATGTATTTCTAAGTATCTATTACACTTGCATTAGTTTTTCTACCAGTAAGGTCTTAACGAGAGCTGAAATCCACAGCAAGTTACACAGATTTAAGTGAAGGCTTCACAGTGCCCTTCCACGGATACACCTTCTTCCCTTTTCCTTTCTCTAGCACTGTTTTTTGTTAACCCAGGAAGCAAGACAGTTTAGATAACTGATGTGGCCAAAACCAACACAAAAGTCAAAAATTCATTTCAGCTGAATCGGCATAGCAACAAGTCACAAAGTTGACAGTACCAGTATAAAGGACAAGGATGGAAATGTGGCTGACGTGAAGGAGCATGCGAGCATGGCAGGTCTCACTTAGCTCAGCATATATTGCCTTAGTGTTGCATCCTCAGCGCAGTGGATAGCAAGCCAATTAAGAAAAGCCTGACAAAATCAGTCTTACTACACATCATGATTTTCTAATTCAACCTCACAGAAAGGTTAGGCAAACAAAACAAAAGCCTTCCCAAAAAGTGGAAATTGCAGGATAAAAGCTTTTTACTATCAGCAAAGAATTACTGGTGTTTTGAGCTGGTGTTGAAGGGAAGAAACGTTTTACATTTTAAAATAAAGCACAGAATCAAAAAAAATCTTAATCTTAACTACATCAAGTTTACTAAACTTTCATGAAGATTATCAGTTCTGTACCTAATTTCCTTATATTTTAAATACATGTTCTAAGAAAACTGAGCTATTACAAAGTGGCAATATTTACTGCTTGTAGAACAAAACTTATCTTCTTGAAATTTTCAGAAAGTGAGAAGAGGAAAACTCAGAAACATGTTTGTTTAAACCATTAAAACAAACAAACATAAATAAATAAATAAATAAATAAAAGCTTTTCAACATGAGCTGTGATAATGATGGTAAACTAGCAGTCATTTTGGTTTTCCAGGAGCCAGAAACAGCAATTATCTTTTCGGTGAAAGCATTTAGTCTTCCAGGAATGGTATTAGATATCAGTAAATGGAGACTTAGTTACACCAATAAATGTTTTCTGTGATGCAAGTAGGTTCTTGATATCTCAATGCAAGTGGGTCAAATATGCAATATTTTGAATAATGTTTCCAATTAGAAACCTAGTCAATTGTTCTATGTAACTTAGACACTAGGCAGAAGCGTTACTTAAACAGCGCCAGCCCAAGGCCACTTCTGTTAACATTAATTCCCAATCCAATGCTATCTGTTTTATTACGACACAAATAGTTCTTCCAACATTTGTGAACTAGATTAAGGAGTTAAATGGAACAGAACAAAAGAACAAAAATTTCCTGAAAGCAGATTCATGAAGAATTCATTTGATGGCTGTAAGAAACATTTAGTTCAGCTTAAAAAAGAAGGCTGCATGAGAGAAGGTACAAGAAAATAAAGGTGACTGAAGACAGCTTAAGCTGTTATTACCCCACAGAAACGTGTGACTCTGCCTTTAGAAGGAAAAAGAACAAAAACAGAAAACTGACTTTCACCTAGACTGTCACTTCTCTCTTCTTTTCTCCTCCTCAAAAGCTGTGAATGCATGTACTTTAAATGGGGTAGAGGGAAATCAATTATGAATTCTGAGAGAAAAAGAAGCAACACTGCATTGTCAGCATCATTACAGTCCAATTTGATAGAACAGGCTTCAATCCATAATTTATATGGATTTCAGAACTGTGAAGTCTCACAGTTATATTTATTACCCTGAATGGTTGCTAATAGATTTATGATATTTCAAATCCATTACCTTTAATACTACAGCAAGCTTAATTATCTTCAACACACTTAAATTATCATAGAATCATTAATAATTTGGGTTAGAAAGGACCTTTAAAGGTCCAACCCCCTGCAAGGAGCAGGGACATCTCCAACCAGATCAGGTTGCTCAGAGCCCCATCCAACCTGGCCTTGAATGTTTCCAGGGATGGGGCATCCACCACCTCTCTGGGCAACCTGGGCCAGTGTTCCAACACCCTCGGTGTAAAAAATTTTTTCCTTATATCAAGTTTGAATCTACCTCCCTGTATTTGAAAACCATTACCCCTCATCCTATCTGTTAGAACTTATACTCAACTCTGAGACATTTTAATCTTATGTCAGAATTTTGAAACATGATGCAGTTGCAATCAACCACTAAAGCCCCGTTTACATTCCAGAAACTTTAACTGATGCAATTTACCCAATCCAGTTGCTTAATGTAATAAATAACGTAGGTTAACCATGGTTGTCTAAATCCTGTTGAACTCGTACTATATTACAATTCTACACAAGTACAAAGAGACACTGTTACTTGTTTTTTCATTGTAGGACTTTGGAAGATAAGGAAACGCTTCCCAACAACTTGTAATATAAGAGATGCAAAATGCAAACTGTTTATAAGCTAGAGACTGGCTGTAGGGGGACTTGCTGACCCAAGGCACTCCTGAAGACTCCCTGTTGATTAGTAAGTAAGAAGGGCTCCACACTAGAGATAAAAACTACCATTCACTGGAGGATTCTCAAATTACATTACACATTGGAGTGAGAATCTCACCTCTGTTTGATTAAACACTTGGTATCACTGCACAGAAATTTGATACACAATGTAGTATTATGAAACTGTTAGAAAATATATAACATGGTCTGGAATTCCATTTCACTAGTAATTTTGCATTTATATTCAACATATCTGAACATTTTACCACTGAGAGAAGCCCCTAAGACCAAAGCCTTCAAAACGAACCTGCAGCAATGCAAAAGCTGTGAAAGTCAGAATTCTCACCATCAAGCTGTAGTGTCTCAGTATATGATTTTAATGACAAGCTAAGACCATCTAGCTGCCACTGATGGGGCAAGTCTGCTTCTCACAATGACATCTGTCCAGCTCCCTAGTAATCTGGCTTAGAGAGAAAAGCAGGTATAAAACTACTTCTATACCGATGTCCTTAACTGACTCAGAGAGAACTGGCTAAAAGCCAGCATAGACGCAAAGGAAATATAAGGGATGTATGACTGATGACAGGAAGAAAAGTTAAAAAGCTCCTTTTGACTAGTCACTAGACAGGCAATGGTTACAGTACTAGCTGAAACACATGAAATTTACATGGAAGTCCATCTGCCACCCCAACTAACTACTGTTGGCAGGTAAGTAAGATAAACTAGCAGAAAACTAACCCAACAACTTATTTAAAAAAAAAAGAAAAAATTAAAAAATCTTCAAGGTTAATACGATGAAGAAAAACAGTGGAGAGTTCACTGCTGTCCAAAGTGAACAAGTCCAAGTGAAGACAGAACTGCACCAAACAATTAAGCTGGTTATGCTGCTCTGGAATCACAACCTGGAAATACTCATAAAATTCTCCAGAAAGCCTTGCAAGCCTCATCTTGAAATATTTAATAAACAAGGTTTAAAAAGTAGGCCATAGGGCTGGAACAGAAATAAAACAAGATATTTCTGTCAGATATGTTAATGTATCATATGCAGAGAACAAAATACTATTATAATTTTACCCATGGCCTTTCTTCTTTACTAAAAAGAAATCCTCTGCTGACTCCATTTTGTGGTTTTGGACTCCTTTTGTTCTCTTTAAGCTGTCTTTTCCCATTTCCAGTTCTCAGATGCCTTATGCTTTCTTGTTCTGATCAAGCGAGTAGTGTATTTTAAAACTTTGTCTTTAGCAAAGCTGCACATGCACAGCTTATAAGCAGATCTAAATTATAACTCCTACAATAACTCTCCTCCTTTTCCTTCCCCACCTCATCAGATGTCTGTCCCCACAACTTTTTGCAGACAGTCACTTTTGTGTAATAGTAGGGTGAATCAGTTCATGATTGAAGTAAAAACTACAAAAAATGTACAAATACTACAAAAAAATTATCAATTTTCAGCTAGATCAGCTGCCTGACAACTTACTACACAACAGCATAAGCACCAGCGCCAGCCTAAGGAGAAGGGTAGAAAAACGCAGCTGAAGATGAGCGTGGAGGGCTGCAACTGACCACTGCTATAGACTCATTCTTACATATTACATTATAAAGCATGTGTCAACTATGGCTTTAAGCTATAGTTACTTACAGCCTAACCCTATCTGAATGCTGACTTAGAAAGCTCTATACTTCCTGCACCCAAGCATATATTCCTGCGCTCTCTTACACCAGTTCTGGTGGCCTACCAAGCCATTTCAGCATACTAAGCTAGGAGAAAACTACTCACGTTTTATAGTTCAGTTTGTTTTCTGTCAGCTCAGGTAAGGAAAGCAGTGGATAAAACTGCTGCATGAAGCAGTTTGACCAGCTTAGGCTGCTTTGAAACCACCACCTTACTTAAATCAGTTCAAAGGCTATGTTAACACTTTTGTTACAGACTAAAAAATGCATGTTTCAGCTTAGCTTAAACTGAACTGGAATTGATCTATAGCAATTAAACTTCTTATATCAAAACAAGAATGTTCAGGAAGAGGTCCGCATCACGCTAATTGGTTTTAAAGCAATTTAATTTACCTTCCCAAAACTTTTTTTAGACATGGCCTCACATGAGCTGTACAAATGAACTGCAGTCAGGTTACGAACCTGAAGTGTATCAGCTTCTCCAGGACAAGTCTGAAGTTACACAATACCACTGACTGATCTGCACAGGTTTCTCAGACCACCAAAAAACTCAAATAAACCAAAGAGAGCTCTATGCTTCCCTTAAGGGTTTGTCTATATAGGGTCAATTTCATCTACATCCTTTCATCTACAACACACAAAGCAAAATTGTGATCAAGATCAATATTAGAAGAGGAAACATCATTACCGTATCTCATCACTTTAGAACCCTACTGCCCTTCTTCCACCTTACATAATGTATAGCAACAGTTTTAAAATTCTGTGACTTTTCTCCTGTAGAAACACCGCACTGAACACAGAAACTTGTCTCAATCCAAATATAAGAAGCCCAGAAAGATCAATTTTAGCAGGTCTATAATATGGTCAGCTCTTGTACTATTCAGATTACATTTATGATCCTTTTACTTTCCATGCAAAACTGCATATTCAACTAGTATAAAGTTCTACCACTAATTCATAGATTAGATTGGGAATATAACAAAGCAAGATGGCTTACAGGCAAGTCTGAACATTTCCTCCCAACCCATATTACTTCTTCACTGTAAAAAATAAGTGCCTGTAAGGGCTTGGTGTGGTTGGTTGTTATTCTTGCCCTTAGAATGGTGCTGGCATGGGTTTCATCAACATAAACGTCAAATTTAACAAACCAATTAAAGCAAATCAGTATATAGTTAAATAAATATCAATTCCATTATTACTATTCAATTAATTAAAGCTCTGTTAAATTTTATCTTTACTATGACACTTCAGATCATTCTCATTGGTGTTTAAAACACTAAGAGTCCTACTGTGTACAGACCAGTGACTTCCACACAATGACAGCCTGAGCCAATCTAAACTAGCACTGTCATTGTCTTGTCTTACAAATCACTCTGCTTTCCGTCACCACCAGAACTTGCCTATGAGCTGGTTCAGGGAGTGGTACCAACAGTAAACTCAGTATAAAAACTTGAGTCTCTTTCTGCCAGGTTAGCTCCCTCTGAATTGAACAATTTGAATTGATTAGAGCCCATAAAGGAAAGGGAGCTGCAAGATCACATGGCTAAAAAGGCTGGGAGAGGAAAGACTGACTCTTTCAATAACCATAAGCTATTAAATCAGCTCAGTGTTCTCAGAAACTTCATCTTAACACTACAAAAAAAAAAATTAAAAAGTTTTCTACGGCTTAATTCATTGAAACAGTACACCTTGAGGTCACACCAGCACTAGAACTAATGCAAGGGAATTGCAACTTTTTGTATGGACCATACACTTGTTTCTGGGCTGAGTAAAGCAATAGCACTAAAAGGCAGACATGTACATAAATAGGTGTCAGATTCAAAAATTACTTTTAGACATCGTTATGTCAGAGTGACATAAGTAATAGTTTATCTCACTTGATGCATGTGAAAATCTTATTAGTACTAATATGTGGAACAGCCTTTCTAAGGAGAAATGAAGTGAGACTTCATGGGCAGCTAAATGCATCCACCTTTGTCTCTGATATTGAGTTCTTGAACTCACCAAACTTTCACAAACAAACCAGTCACTACAACAGCAGAAAAATGTTTCCGTTTGTAAGGTGGTTAGAAACTTCAAATGGCAGGGATCTGACACAAAGGAAGTCAGTGGTAGGAGTATAAAGATGGGAGCTTACTCCATTCAGTGGCAATCATTAAAGCAATAATGCTTTAATAAAGCAAAAATAGTTTATTTTCTGCTGGCTTAGAAAACTGAAACACAGAGATAAGTAAACATTAAAAGCAGTCCAGTGATGGGAGACTGACATGCAAGACCAGAAGCAGAGAAGGCAGAAAAGGACAGGGAGAAGGAGCAAAAGGAGCAAGTGAATCGCTTCTGAGCTGTCAGATCATATATGCTACCTCATCTAACCATACCATCCATGAGAACTGAAACAAAAAATTTACTGTCCATTAATGCACGTAAGACCTAAATGCAACGTTATAATCACATTATCTACCCAAGTTGCCTTATTAAGAAACAAAGGAATGTAGATGATCTGTGTTACACTTTCAGGACAATTAATTTGCACATTCAGAGTTAACTAGACTTATGACCCCTGTAGTAGAACTGTGAAGAATAAGTGAGTATGTGCGAGAATTTAAAAAGGATCACAGTAACCATTACTGCCATTTTATCAAAATGGCTTTCAAGTAAACTGAGCTGTAAAGTCAGCTGCAAGTACAAAAGGAGATGGACAGGCAGCTGGCAGCCAATTACAATGAACTGGAGTAAACAATTACGTGCAAGTATTCTGACTGAAGGGCATTTCCGTCCCCCCCCGCTCCAAATGACAGTGGGAATATTTACGCAAATATAGATGGCTACACATTTGGCTTTCTTCATACTGAGAGACAACGTCATTTGCCTGTAGTAACTTATTCATCAACTCTAGAAACCAGAAGGACAGAAATTTTCAGTCACCTGCAATACCACCACCAAGTTTAATTTACCTCAGGGTTAATAGGATGGATATGTAAATATCCCTGAAATACATATTGCTAATGGGACCAATTTTTGTGGAAATAGAAATGCTACTATGTTTGTTCTTAGGAAAATTAGGATTCATTACTGTAGGAAATATCCCTGATTATTACTACTACTATTATTTTCTCCTACAGTGCAAATCTAAAAGTACTTTAAAGGAAGCCATGATAAGTGAGATGATACATGAGTGTGATTTTTTTTTTTCATCATTTAACTTAAGTTCGTTATTCATAAACCAGAAATAACAAGGGGAGGGGTGTGACATCTAATGAAAACTAATGAAAAATGAAAACTTTCTAAAATACAATAGTCATTGTAAAAAATGAGTCTTGAGTCTTCACTCAAGAGCAGCTTCTTGGTAGACTACAGAGTTTCACTATCCTGGTTTACAAATACGTGTATCTTGTAGAACATAGATCAAATACTCCTTCTTACTCACCTTTGGATCGAGTGGAGATATCCATCCCCTCCACCACCTCCTGCTCTGCCTTTATTTCCTCTTCAGCCAAGCTGCAGGATTCAAAAAGCTGAATTAGAATAGTTATAGATTCTATTAATCCCATGTCTAACTTCATGTATTGACATTCAACACAACACTGTCAAATACAACTATATTAAAATTTCAGATGAAATGAAAGGTTTGCTGTTTGCCAGCATTGAGCAAAATATGTAGAGAAATAATCCAAGTACACATGTAAGCTGCATGTTACCAATTACACAGGTAACATTTTCATAGTAATGAAAGTCTTGTAACATGTACTAAAGATTATGTCACTACATGTATAAATTGTATGTGACTGACAAACAAACAAATTCTGTTCTTTGTAGCTCCTAATCTAAGGCCTCTATAAACTGTGTACCAGATACCTGGTACTATTATACAAATAATTTCAAGGATTTTTAAACTAGACTATGTAACAGGAAATGGAACATTTACAGTTTATTGCCAATACAATTCCACCAATTATTAACTATCATAAAGAGTAAACAGAACATAGTTGTTGCTATCATTCAACCACTCAATCTTACATAGACAGTTTTAATTCACTCCAGGCAGGATTAAATTATTAAGTATATGACAAACTATATCTTGCTGATATTCTACTTCCTTATAGTGATGCCATTCAAGAAAATAACTCAATAAATTTGGCTAGTTAAGTCAGTTTGTGGAAGGAAGGTGGAAGGGAGAGGAAAAAAGAACTAGAACGAATATTGAGTTCCACTCCATTTTTGGAGTTCTCACTATTGTTGATGAAAGATAAAAGAAAACATGATGCTGAGGCAAGCTCAAATTCGAAACAATAGACAAACAAGGTTATGACGCTTGAAGTAGGTATCAGAGTCATCCATTAACACCACCATAGCACAATAAAGAAGCAGGATGCAGGCCTTTTCCTCTGTAGTGATAATTACTGTCTAGGATTGTAATTTCAGTTGTTGCTGATACCAGTTTACATTGATACAGCAGACGGTGAACTACTGCTGATACGGAGTGGACTGAGGTTCAGCTCAGCCATCCCAGCTCTCGGTACAGCTATTTCTACCACAGAGGCCAACAGGACAGTTACAGGCCTTTGCTTTAGCCACTGTGGTTAAATCTGCCTGAGACAGATAATAAGAGCTCAAAAACAACACTAAGGACTTGGTTACATTTATACCAGAGAAACTCTTCAGCCTGACAAACAATTTATATTAGCAGGAGTTTTGTTACTGGTGTAAGTTAAATTAGCTTCCTAAACAAAGTAAAACCTACCAGTGGAAGGACTTTTTAGTCTGGTATTTGTCAAAGCTACTTTTAATCAACTATCAGCTACTGAGAGGTTGGGTTGCAATTCCTTTCACACTTCTAAGCAGGACAGTTATGTCAGAAAAAAAAATTAAATACAAATTAACCAAGTTCAATCTATGCAAGATCCAAAGCTGAGAAGATCTGTGAACTCCAGAAATCATTTTTACTTGTCATTTGTATATAGCAATAATTTAGAAATTAAGCTCTTTAAAGTCATAAAACGATTAAGAGAAGCATCAACTGTCCCAACTCATGGACTATTCTGTTAATTTCAGCAGCAAGGAAAGGAACCCATGTGACAAAAATTATGGTAAACGTGTAGCACAGTTGACTGTAGCACAATGCTTCTCAGATTTAGTTTGCATGGGCAGATTAAACGCATAACATAGTTGACTGTACTACAATGCTCACCGATTTACTATGCATGGGCAGATCAATTATATTGCACATTTGTTACACCCTTTCCCAAAGGGCCTCCAGCAAAGAGAAGCTGGCAGTGTGTTGCAGACACCAAAACATTTCATGCACCACTTGCCTCTGCCCATTCTCTTTCCTAAGCAATGGGAAGCGATGGACTCACGGGATGGGTTCATTGTTCTCTTCCCATGTTGCATTGGTTTCTTCTTCCCCTTCCCCCTTACAAAATCCTATTTCAATATCACCAAACTATAACAAAAATCATACTTTTAAAACATCATGTATGTATGATTAATAAAGCACACAGGTGGATATGTTATAATACACACTAATTCTGCCAAGAGTGAAGTAACTTGGCAGTACACATTACCTGGTTTTAAAATATAGAACCAGCTTTATCTGCAGACTAGGACATACAAAGCCTTCACGAGACTCAGGTTGAAGTCTTAAGATCATTTTACACAGGTTGCTACTAAAAGAATGGTTTCCCCAATCTCTAACCTTGTGTCCCAGAAATCAAGTTCATTTAAACTGAGTTAGTTCTGTGATCTCGCTCACTGTGCAGCTCACTGTGCAGAAAAGATCAAATGGGAGTGTAATACGTGGGGAAAAGGGGAAAAGAGTAATATCCTTTTAGCAGCAGCTCACATTTAAGTTACATGACAGCAATGATAACATTCCAGACTCATCCAAATCTATCGGGTGCCATTTTGTTCAAATCACAACCTCAGGGGAACACGATACAACGAGAAACATACAGTAGTTGCTACAAGTCAGTATTAACAGAGAGAGTTGAGAAAGGGGTGTGACAGATCAACACAGCAACACAGTAGCAGGAGCTGTTCCTACATCCCTGACCAAAGTAGGCCAGGAAGTTACAGAGCTGACTGAAGATGGGCATCCGTGGGGCCAAACCTAGCACTGCAGGGGTGTTACAGGTCAGGACTCCTACATATTAGTTACAGCATACAAGGTTTCTTCAGCTCTAAACCTGTCTCTCCCCATCTATTGAGTTTAATTTAGGACATTCAGCCAGTTTCCTCCATCACCTTTTTGAGTGTTCTTTCAACAGATCTCTAGAGTCAAGAAAAACATTCTTCATAAGCAGTTCCAAGATCATAGAATCATAGAATCATAGAATGGTTAGAGTTGGAAGGGACCTTCAAAGGTCATCTAGTCCAACCCCCCTGCAAGAAGCAGGGACATCCCTGACTAGATCAGGTTGATCAGAGCCCCATCCAGCCTGGCCTTGAATGTTTCCAGGGATGGGGCATCCACCACCTCTCTGGGCAACCTGTGCCAGTGCTCTACAACTCTCATTGTAAAAAATTTTTTTCTAATACCTAGTCTAAACCTACCTCCTTCTAATTTAAACCCATTACCCCTTGTCCAATCACAACAGGCCCTACTGAACAGCCTCTCCCCATCTTTCCTGTAGGCCCCCTTGAGGTATTGGAAGATGGCTATAAGGTCTCCCCAGAGTCTCCTCTTCTCCAGGCTGAACAGCCCCAACTCTCTCAGCCTGGCCTCACAGGAGAGGTGCTCCAGCCCTCTTATCATCTTCGTGGCCCTCCTCTGGACCCTCTCCAACTGGTCCATGTCCTTCTTATGTTGGGGACTCCAGAACTGGACGCAGTACTCCAGATGGGGTCTCACCAGAGCAGAGTAGAGGGGGAAATTTGCCGGGCCCAACACGGACCCCTGAGGGACGCCACTGGTGACCAGATGATGAACGAAGTATCATGACTTGACACATAAAAGATGCATGAAGACACCTTTCCCAAAGATTTTTTAGTATAAACGAACAGTCAAAAATGTGTTTATCACTTGACACAAAGGTTCTTCATTTTTCTTAGCAATGGAGGTGCATATATCCTGTCCATACACACTGTGCGTCACCCACAACTAAAAGTAATACAGCAATTATCTACTATACTATGAAAACCAAGCCTCAGAGGAAAAGATTGCATCTCCATATTCTCTACTATAATTAATCTTGCCCAATCTTTTAGGGGCACAAACATTTAAGTGTGTAAGAAAACCACTGAAGTTCTTCTAAAAAAAAAAAATCAAATGTTGAGGAGGGACAGTTAAAGAAGCATATTAGACTTAGCTAGAAAGCATGCTTAAAAGTCACAGCTCTTCAAAAGTATCTCCTATTGTTTTATTTGCTGTAATGTATTATGACTTGCACAACATGACATTGTTTGAATGGTGGCAGTGATGATTGTAGTGGTAATCTTTAAGACTGAAGTTTGTAAATGCATGCTAGCAATTCACAGCAAGTTTACAGTAACTTTTCTAAAGCTGGCAGATCTTTTCAGCTTTGCACCTTCCATCAATATAAGCAATATTTTGAAAATGCTTTATAAAGAAGAAACTTCCAAATGCAGAAATTTCATTAGCAAAAGATTTAAAATTGAATAATTCAAGAAAAACAGGTCCTTAATGACAGGTATCTTACTGTTACTCACAACAACAACAAAAAAAAAAAATTAAAACCAGCTGCAAAATAATTATAAACAAGCATCTAGTTCTACAGAAACAACAACTGTGTGATCAAGCAGACTATTCTAGAGAGTTTTACTTTGAGAATTCATTTTTGCAGGGCTTAAAGCTGTTATTTCAGATAGCACACATTACTATCATGCATGTGTACTATGAATGTGATGCTCTGAGGTTGCAGATCAGAAATGACATTGGTATATACTCAATTAAGTACCTAGATGAATATAACAAACACCTTATGTCATTCTGAAAGCTACTCTTATTTCCTCATTAAGATGAAATAACACAGAGGAACATATTTTAAGAACAAAATTGAATTTAAGCTTTGCCAGTTTCACTGTCAATTGACTAGCACACTGATTAATCATTTAAAACTTCCCTACTCCTATTGACAAAATTAAAACAAACAAAAAAAAGAGAAGAAATTTTTCTCGAAAATGTTAAACTAATTTGTTTCATACAAATTATTTAAACATGTCTGAATGAGGGCAGAAGGCGTGGATGTTATTCCTTTGGGGATAGCTGGTGACAGAAAGAAAAAAAAATAAGGATTGCAAACATACAAGAATTATTGGTATTTAGGTAAAAATGCAAAAAGAACTTAACAGTCTTATTTTTCAATATGTTCTCTATTAAACTGAAGAGAGGGTAAGTTTTTTAATATGAAATTCAGTTTTTCAAATTTCAGACTAGTAAACAAAATATTGACTTTTCTGTTTAGAAAAATCATTCCTGTACTAGTAGTAGTACTCACCTGCAAAAAATGTACATACACAAAAATATTTAAAGCTGCTCTAACCTATGTTAACTACATAGTTAACCTACGTTAACTACAAATAGTAATTAAAAGTTGCAGATGAACTATTGCACCTTGACATTTAACCAAGAAAAACTGACAGATATGGAAAACGACTCAAAATAGCTAATGCCCACAGACACAATCTAGATCTACATTAGGGAATAAACACATTAATTTAAAAATCAAGAACTATATATTTATGGAATTCATTTTTCCTTTTAATTAACAGAAAACAAGAAAAAATCCTCTGATTTAAGACTGCAAGCACTAAAATTGAACTTCACCTTTAAGATAATTCCTGCCTCTCCTATATCACAGTTGTGAGTAGCAATTCTAAACAATGATTTCAAAAAACTGCATTCAATAAAAATTTGAAAAAAAAATATTTGCATGCCATTGCTGAATAAATAGCAGCTTTGTATAAGCACTCACCTATAACAGTCTCTTACTCATCGGTAGCTATGCTATTTACGCAGGATTCTTAAAATGGCGTCTGACAGCACTGCACTGCCTCATTCCTGTACTGTAGCTAAAATGGTAGCAGTTTATTCAATAACAGTATCTCTTGTTTAAACTGCAGTGCTACATTCAAAGCAAGCATCTAAATATCAGAAATGGTGAAGTACAACAAAAGGACACCTGACATCCAAATGTTTAACTAAAAAGGCACAAGATAGGGAGTTTTCTGAAGTCACAGGTTACTAAGGAAATCACTCAATTTTAGATTCACTCTCCAGTTCGCACACTTCATACTTAACATTTTCTTTTGCAGAATTCCTTGCAAAAAGCTCAATTTAATTAAACAATTAACATATACAAAATGCTTGTTCAGATATCTACATACAGCAATGTTTAAGCTAGTCACCTCTGATAACAAGCAAAGTAAATATACATACATACTTAATTTAAAGAACATTTAGGTTATTTTTAAAACATTATTCTTATTCAGTGTACATTCAAAATAGCTCCATAAAAGAGAAAATCAGGGGAGGGTGGGAGATCCTTGGTGTCATACTGTCTTCTTTAAGACTATAAACTATAGAGCTGAGGCCCAAGCAAGGCAACCAGAATAGCTATAGATTTCAGATCCTAAAAACATAATTTGACAACAATCATGCTTGAAAGTAAAGGTTTATACTGGCTAAATTAAGGATGTTAACATTCTGCGACAGCATGGTTTTAATTCACAGTACAAAACACAGATGGTATGACAACTGGCAATAAAGGGTTAACATAAGAATGACAGACAACTTCTATCAAATAAATAAAACTCAGTTCCTACGTAGCAATTTCTAAATTAGACTTTAATCCATGAATACAAGACATGTTTATTAATAAGTGTATTTAAATTACTTTCTGAATACAATTTAAGGGCAAACTTGATGGCCTACTACGACAGCTTTCAGTCTCTGGTTGGCAGACCCTCAAAGCCAGTGTACTACCACTATCTGGTTTGCAGACAATAAGTAAATCAAACGTAGTCTAACAGGCTGAAATTCACTATAATGGGACTCATGTATCCATGGGAAAAATATTAGGGATTCACAAAATATGGAGATTTGAAAATTGCTGTCTACTACACTCTATATGAGTAAAGGTTATGTTCAACTTCCACGCTATTTAGGAGATTCGAATAAATACCCTGAATTCCAGACAGAGAAGAGGAGAGTTTTTACTGAGATTTATCACCCTTTAACCAGTTACGCTGGAGTGGCACCATTACTATGGAAAACTGACCATGACCTATCACTTTTCAGCTACTGGATCCACATGGCCAATACACTGGTAAACAAGGCAAGAAGGAAAAAAAAAACACACACAACCAACCACGCAAAAAGGATATCACAAAATGGAAGACAGCTCAGGAAGACGAGCCAATTGAAGTTTGTGGACACTGATATAAAGGGCTAAATTCGTAATATAATTTACCTATTTATGATTTTTTGAGCATAAAGTTCCTTTTATTACATGCTTCCATAGTAGCAATGTAGGTTTTCCCTTATATTTCAATACTCCTGCCTGATGTGTGGAGGGGAAACTTCACATTTGAAGTGGTTTACACTCTGCATTTTTTTCATTCTCAGTATGTTAAGCAGTGTCATTTGTTTAAAGAAATCACTCCATTTCTCCCTAGCACTACTTGGCTTCCAACTAAAACAGCTTGCCTGCAAAGAATGAGAGACACACGTAGCTTTTAAAGAGCTACTGTTTTCACAATAATTTATAATCCAGATCACTCCTTTGTTTTACCCCACTATATTCTTTGTCCAGCTAATTACAAAAGTAACTGGGTGTTGGCACTAAATAATAATGGCTAATCATATTCATCCTGGGCAATTCAAATTACTCTTTAGTAGCCAGAAAACTTAAAGTGCAATTATACGATTAACTGCTAGTTATATTAGAATAATGGCCATTTGCTACAAGCTGAATAAACCTCAGCTACATTGCTTCATACATGGCTTAATTGTGATATTAACAAGATCCAGTCCTGTAAAGCCTTGGGTAGAAAGAATACGTGCTTTTCCCCTATGTCTATTACTTAAACAAAACCCCACATTCCATCTGTCCTAAACAGTAGAAAAAACGGCACAGAATGCTTCTTATTATGCAATCTATGAAAGTGAGTGATAACATCATACCTTGACAAAGCACCAAAAATACATGAAATTCTTCAGCTTGGCTGAATTTGCTTTACTTAGATGGAACAAAGATGGTAGAAATTTCCAGAAGGCCTTTCTCAGTCTTGCCACTGCAATTGTCAATCTTTAACCTACCCTCTGCTGCTATTGGCTCAAGTCCTCCAGCGAGCAGTGCGATTGGACTGAGCTGTAAAACAACACTGCTGTCTCTACCTTGCCTCAGACATCTTGCTGCAATGCAGACATTTATTTTTTGTGAACTATAAAAGAATTACACTTGAGTGATTAAAAATAGTGAACTTTAACAGACTCACGATGCTATGTTTCATTACGTGCACAAGGCCAGCTTACAGAAATATGCTTCACTGTCAGCAGTGTGTCTGGAGGTGCAGATTTGAAACAGATCCTAGTTTAACAAAACCTGTGGGAGCCATTTTAATACAAGCTTTCTGATTGCAGATCGCTTACTCCTGCTTCCTCATATTAAACAAATATTATGTTGTGCACTATTTAGGATTGAAAGTAAACTGCTAATATGTATAAACTACTGCTAGGATAATCATGTCCAAATGTAATTTATGTTTTTAGCAACGGAAGAACAAAAACCAGAATAACTTCTTAGCTATGTTAGCACTTTTATGTATGCTGAAAAATGCATTAAAATTGAATACAAAAAAACGCTATCACATGAAACTCAGTGGTACAACCCAGCAGTGTTTCAGGTTGCAAACTGAACTAGATATTCTTACAATCTAATCCTTCAGGGGGGCGGGGGAGCTGTTAAGCAAAGTGAGATATTCAAAGAAAGATACTCATACCGGCAAACAAGTAACAAGAGGTAAATTGCTACGTTACAAAATGTTATCAAATACATGGCAACCTTCTATGAAAGTTAGTATGTAACTGTGTCTCCCTGCAGTCATTTGCAAAGCTAGCCTAGTTCTAAGTTTTTTCCTAAAATCAGAAATCTGTGTAGACTGTTAAAACAAGTGCAAAAATTAGATTAAAAGCACAAAAGAGCATCCTTCCTCTGCTTTTGGAACAATGCTGGTGATCACTGAAAAACACCTCGTTAGAACAACGATGCAAATGCTACAATTAAAATCTCAATAAAGGGCACATGTTCTAAATTAGTTATAAATCAAGAAAGTTTTCTGATATTATATTTTGTATAGTATTAGAAGCATATGCTCATTAAGCATTATTTACTTTACTTCATAAGGTCACTTCATTGCTGAGCACTAACACTTTCATCACACCTTAAAAGCCTAAGGAACAATGAAAATGCGCTTTACCCTACAAACATGGTAATTAATGATCTATGAACAAACAGCAACTAGAATATTTTTCACTGGCCTGAGGTAAACAGGAAGTATAAGCTTCAAACTTTAGAGGCAAATTATCAAAAAAACAGTGCATTAAAATTGGAACAGTTTACATGTGCAAGTCCCTTAAAACGGACACTAAGCAAATCTGATTTTTTATATGACTTACCACTAACATTGCTTCATCTACTGGACTAACTGACCTAGTAAAAATAAAATGTTTGGAAGACTATTAAAAATGTTCAGAGAGTAGCATGCTGCTTACTTACCAACTGTTCAAGCATCCATCTCATTTTTCCAGATAAGATACAACAGGCTGGTAGAGTTGGGAATTGATCAAAAAGGAATTTCTTGACATAATTACGTAGCATTAAACCAAAAGTTTAAAAAAATAAAAAATTAAAAAAAAAAAAAGGAAAAAAACTCCAAGAACGAATAACATGTACTACTGTCATGAACCAAACATGATTTTATATCCTCTGGACTCCACAACACAGAACTGTGACTGATACAGTGTAAAACAAAAAGGCACAGATAAAAGGTACATGACTTCATTTGAACTATGTAAAACAAGAAAGCTAACAGTTCAAAAACATTTTCCATAAGGAATCAGATTTCTAAACAGATGTACTGCTGCATTTTATTGAGCAGCAACCCATTTTCAAAATCTGCAGCATAAAAACTCCCTTTTAAAGGAACAAAATATTAACCATACATTGTCCCTCAGAAAGAGAAACACGTTGTATTAATTACTCCTGCAAGAAAAAAAGGTTCAATAATAATTTTAAATTAAGATAAGCTGCATAAAAAACATGATGCAACAGCACACCACCACCTAGGCCCAATATCTACAATCAGCCATTAGCACTTTTTGCTGATGTCTAGGTTTTTAAAAATCCCATATTTTCTTAGAGATAACTTATCTTAGTTATTCCATTCACTGTTTAGAAAGGTAAACTTGCCTGTTCTTCTGTCTGCCATTATCCCTGCTTGACTCCCTGTAGGGCAGTTAAATGCATCTGCTCCCTAGCTTCCATTTTCTCTTCAGCAGGCATGTGACACAACAGACAATAGTGCTGGCAAACTGCTCAGAGAGAGAAAGCTTCTTTGGAATACCAGGATCTTGATAAACTCTAAAAACACCATCCTCCTGTGAAGAAGTAGGTATGCCAAGCTTTTGCCAGTCTGCAAAATAAAGCTGTGGCTAATGGCTACTAACCATGTGACCCAAGAAAGCAAATTTAAACAGTTCCAACTTAATAAAGTGCTGTGGTGTGAGTTTTGCACAACAAATCACAGAGAATCACACTCTCAACCCACAACTCATAGGTCTTAGAGAAAAAAAAATGTAAAAAGTAAGGCTTACCTCTGTGGATGCATTGTTAACACAGTGTTATGTCAATACTTATAAAACATGGAGGACAGGCTCTCAGTACTCAGGCAGAAAGGGCTTGGCACTTCAGCTTGATGATCTGTCTTCCTCATAAAAGCTAATCCCGGATTGGCTGCTTTGGTAAATCTGAATGTAAAGCTTCAGGGGATTGGCTGAAACACTTCCTGAGCGATTATCTTTGTGCAGCTCTGGCAAACAGGAGCCATCCTGTGCATAGAGAAGACAGGCTAAGCTAGGCCCGTTCAGCAAAAGAAACCTGAAAAGAAACCCCAAATGCGCACTCCCCGCATAAAATACACAGATTTTCAAGCAGAGGGAAGTGATCGCAAACTGCCTGCCTGAGCAAATGTGTCTCAACGTGCCCTTACTGAAGGCATTTGGATATTTAAACCTGAAGGAGGACGAGTTCACCCGGGTCACAAAAGCTATTCTTTATAAACAAAAAGCTAAACTCAGTTTGCTGGTGTTCTGCAATGTGTTGCACGCAGAAATCAAGGCCACTGAAAGACAGCAAAACATACCAAAAGTGAACATGCACAGGAGGGACTGAAATTAATAACTGAAAATTCTGAGAGAGTTCTCCTATTCTAGAATTTAAGTATGTTAACACCTACCGTACCAACCGTATACCGACAGTGTGATTTCTTTAGATATTGTGATAAGCCGAGCCTTAAATAGGAAAAACTTCATGTCTCATTTCCACGAAAACTATTATACAACTGAAATTGCAGTATCACAGAGGGTTGCTGCCACTCAGTGCGTGCCCTCCCTGTTTACAAAAACGCTGCAGAGCATAACCAAAATATCAGTATCACAGCAGATACCGTGCTCTCCAATCCCCCCCCCGCTCCCGGCCCCCACCTTTCGGCCTGCTCAGACTGTCTGTTACACAAAAATCTGACTTCCGTATTAGCCGGCTGCAGCTGCAGTTTCCTGTCTATTAACCCTGTAGGAGTTGGCACTTTTTAAGACACAATACAGGCCCTAAAAAGAGGTAGATTTCTCTACGTGGTAAGTTATCCATCTGCTTTCACAAAAACGTTAATATAGCTTTTCAGATGTTTTCGCTTTACCTTTTATCTTGTACTAACACTCTGCAAGTGAAACAAAATGACAAAACGGCATGTAAGCAATCAGTTTGATCTTGGGCCAATTCCTAAGCATTTGATTAAGAAATGTGATTCAATTTTCTTCCCTAATGCAGTGAAAGTGGGAGGATTTATCACTATGCCAGGAAGGAAGAAAGTTTTAACTTCACGTAAAGATTTTAAAGGTCAAATCTTTAGACAGGCCTCAACAAGCCTTTACATTTATGTTCAAAATTTTGCATCTGTATTAGGTAGCACGGCATTATCATTCTATAGCCATCAACACATTACTATGGAAACAGCAGATGAAAAGGTGATTCTGAAGCATATTGCATACTATCAAAGATTTATTAAAAAAAAAAATCCCCAAAACAAATGCAGTTGTAGAGGGAGAGGTTTAATAGTGAAACAATAATTATTAAATAATGAGCTAAAATAACAAAAGCAAAGTAAACATTGTTCCAATACAGCATGCAAAATCTAGGACTGTGCAAAACCGATTATGGAAAACCCTCTGCCATAAATCAAGGCCATTTGCAAACAGAATATGCACTTTGCTGTACATTTACTCAAGTGCTAGTGATCTCAGAAGCAATCACCACAAATAAAACTAATGTCCTCTCTTAGCTCCAACCAGCACCTTTCATGATACAACTACTTTACAAACCTCTGCTTGAGAGCCATCATGACTCATAACTACGCAACTCAGTAAAATTAATAAATCTACTCTGCATTGTCCCATACTGCATTCAGATTATTTCTTGAGATACCGTTGCCACAGGAAAACTGCCAAACCATCCTATCACTGTGCTTACATTTTTTTGTATTCTTGCATTTTAGGCTGTAACAGCAGATTAACAGCCCAGAGTAAAAATTCTCATCTCATAAGTAATTCTGGAGTCCCTGCTGGAAGAGTTTTCCCTTTTTAGCTTTGGCAACGTTTTTCAGGGCAGGGAGCAGGAAGGCTCATGGATTACACTGGCAGTTTGTTCTGTTTTAGGAATGTAGCAGGAACTAGAGAGAGCACTGCTATAAAGGGAATCATACAGCACACTACAGCAGCAAGAACACACTGCAAATGCATGACATTCAAGTGCATACTTGCATCAGTTTTAACAGTTTGAACCATTCAAGCTATGTTTCTTTTTAATTGCATACCTAAAGGCCTATGCCATTATATATCACCCACAACATAAAACATAAACATCTTATTTTTTATTCCTCCATGCAGTAAATTTATGCTTATTGATTGACTACTCTATTGTAGTATTATTCTATTTTAAAAAAAAAAACAAAACCAAAACCTAAATACATGGAATTTGTCAATGCTTTGTGCTAACGGAGACTGGACTCTGGGAATGCAGTAATGCTGATGGTGACTGGGAACACTGCCAAACTGACGCACTCGGACCTATCGGAGAGAATCAGCATGCCGCAGACAGATAGGAACAGAAGCAGCCTTAGAAAAGGCCTAAGGTCCTGTCCTCTTGATTCAAGGAAATGGTGGCCCAAACACAAAAGAAAAATTTACAAACCTTCAATCGTTAGCAAAAACAAAACTCTAGAAAGCATATTAGAGAGAATATAGTATTTGTATTCAGCCACTAGGTTTCTCTGCTAAAACAGACAAAGGAACTCTGTCAGAAATCTGAAAGGGAAAGCTTGAAATATCTTTCTCTCTATTTTTTTTGTCCATACACATATTTTACAACAGGAAGTACAAGTCTGGTATAACAACACACAGGTACATCTGGAAAATTCAGATTTTGTCTGTTAAGTCACAATAATTGCATATCCTACTGAAGCTTGTCCAATTCTTTTACATAGGAGTGGTGATTTTTTTCGAGGGGGAAGGGAAAGAAAGGTAAAGAAAACAAAGAGAGACAGGGGAAGCTAAAAGCTTTGTTAAAGCAGAAGAGAGGGCGGAGAGATTAGATTAGCTAGTATTTGTCCTTTTCAATGCTTTGGAGATGTTAAGGGAAATCAGGGTTGTGAGGCAGGAAAAAAAAAAGGCTAAAGAGAAACCAAAGGAAAGATGGAATTCAGTTAAAAGGAAATTAAAATACAACAGTGTTAGAAGTACTTTGCAAAGAGCTCTGCCCACTGTGCATAACCTCCAGAAAGTGCGCACATCAAGCATGACAGTGTCCTAAGGGACTATACTACTTAATATATACTAGAAGCCTCAAAATTAAAGAAATACCAGTAGAGATTTATCTGTATGACAGAAACTGGAGTTTTGAAATGTACTCCTGTAGGGGTTAATCATCACTCAGAGAAGGTGATGGACAAAAGATGGAACTTTAAAAATAACATTTCGAACAAATACACAACAGGAAAGAGGGAATGTCATATTTTCCAAGGATGATGAAGATTAAAAAACAAACAAACAAACAAAAAAAAAAACCAAAAAAGGGGAAAGAAGTTGCATTAAGGGCTTGTAGCTTCGTCCTGGATTTCCAAGTGATTGACTGACAATCCTAATTTTTAGAATAAAAACATGAAACATTGTAATGCAGTGTCTTTCCTTTTCAGAGGTTTTTTCCACCTTTTCACCTTTATTGTGAAACTGTCAAAGTATCAGAGTATGCTTAAAGACTAGAAGATAAGACTGCTATCTAATACAGAATCCAACAATAAATGTCTGTAAAGGCAGTTTCCAGATTTTTCAAAGTAGGTTGGATGCTAAAATCAGTGACATGTCTAAGAAAGTTGGTAATTTTGTAAATTACTGGAAAATATGTTTATGCCCAGTAGGCAGCTGATTTGCCCATAAGCCTAAAAGGCTTTGTGGCCAGACGAATGCATGCATTTGTCCTTCTGAACAATATATTTGAATACTTTGGGTTTACATTACTTCTTCCGGATCACAATGTCACTCATTATCTGCAGATTAAAAAGCTGATTTTGTTTGTAATATACACCGATTATCTGGTGCACTGGGAAAGTTTCTCCTGACAGCCATTTTCAGTATGCTGTGCAACTGCCTCATGTACATTTCCTTCTAAAGGAAATGTCCATTAATGTTCAATCATCTGCCAAAAATACCTGAAAAAAACCCACCCTTCAGCCCTTTCCTTTAGCAGCTGCAGCTTTTTTTGAAGAGGTGCTACAGTCTATGTTATCTTAAGGCATAAGCCCATATATTTCATTCCTTTCACCCCCAGTTTGAACCAGTCTCTCCAAGATTTAACAGCTAGGAGCTGTGCTGTTGGATATCTTGTATAAAACAGGATTTTCATTTTTATACATTTAAATTATATGCTCTATATTAAAAGCCCAACAGATATAATTTATTTCATATTTCATATGCAGCCAAATACATTTTCAGCTGGCCAGAAAGCAGCTGGAAGACACATGCAGATACACCGCATGTCAGACCTAAAGCATATCCACCATGCAAGTTGAACTACACCTGTGTAGCCAGTGGATTTATTATCCTGCCTACTCTGTGATAACACCCTAATGAGTCCAACTCACAGCACATGCAAGGTCTGCAGCTACGGAAACGCAGATACCCTGCATGAGAACGAGGTAGAAAATCCTGAAAGAAGTCTGTGTTTCACCAAGGGATTCTAATGCCCAAGTGTGAGACATCCTGCACATAGCACTTATTCTGACATCAAGGTTCTCCCCAAGAAAACAGACGGAAGTCATTACTTTGGTTAGGGAAGAATTATTTAAGATCAGGTCTGGATGATACTAAAATCTAGTCCTATTACTATGGTTTCTTTTTCTCTTGATTTTTTTTCACATTCAGGAACCACTTGTTTAACGGTAACGAGCTACATGACTCTTTTGTTATTTTGGGGGCTTTTTTTTTTTTTAATAAAAACTGATTATCTCACAAAAGACTTGGCCAGCTAAAGTTCATACCAAATAAGTAAACTGATGAATTTACAAACATACTGTTATTAAGTGATTTTTCCTCTCTTCTAGGCTTATATCTTATCACAACCCATTGCAGATTTATACTGTATCACTCTCACTTTTAACATCTTTCCTGCCCCTCCTCACTCTAAATCTGCAGTTTGGCTTCAGCTTTAAGGCTCTGCATACTCACACTTTTCTCCTCCCTATCTGCTATTCCAATTGCTATATTAATCTCATTTTCGTGGTTTCTGTCTCACCAGCAAAAAGTCCTTCTTTCTTTTTCCACCACAAATGTGCAGTAAAATCACTTTCACAAAGGCTTAACCCATAGTTTCACCATTTTTTTTAATTTTATTTTTTTAATCAGACATACTAGCTTAAGTGTATCCCTGTTCCTTCCAGCCAAGCAGTCAGCTCAGTCATGCTTCTGCCTGTTTGGTTACATGGAGAAAATGATCAGTGAATAAAATATTTACTGCATAAGCTTAAACCCAGGAGATGCATCCATTCACAATCATTCACAATACTGCTGCAATAACAATTGTAGTGGCATGACAGAGAGAGCAGGAGTGAGCAACTCGAGGTAATTTAAACAATCGCTACAAATAAAAGAAATTTTTGTGAAACTACATGATCAAGCAGTGCATCCATATTTTCACTGGATTTGTGTTATTAACTATGTTTTTTTTCCTGCCCAAATTACACTGTAGATTTGTCATTATCTCTCCAACCTTATAAAAGGGCAGGAAGAAAGCAAGCCTTTGAAATATAATCATGCCTCTGAAAAGAAGCAACATGTTTTCCAGCTGTGGCTTTGTCTTCTGAAGCCAGGTGAAAGACTTGCCCATAATTATCACATATTTCAGTCACATTATCTAACATCTACATAAACTGTTGAATTCATTTTAGCACCTTTGCACATTATTATTTTTCATGCACTGTGGGACTTACAGACGATGTTTACTAAGATTTCCTTATCAGGTGACAGAAACAAGGAGGCTCCTGACCTAATGCCACTGTAAAGTTGTTTCCAAAAGGGAGGCTTACTGTAAAGAAATCTATACCCACATCAAAAAAACTTTGGAAAGGGCAGAAGTCATCTTGCTGTATTTATTCTACTTGCCGAGAACATAATAAAATCCAAGTGTGTGTTAATTAGGTACACAAATACGTCTTAACTATGTGACTAGTCTGCAAGCTTTTTTATTAAATGAACTTCAATACTGTTTTTTAAAGCCACAATATCCTTATATGACATTAGAGTGGACAGAAGTCAGAGTTTAGGGGTTTCAAAAGTGCAGTTCTATGCAACGTTTCAACTAGGAGCAACAGAACAAAAGTACAGGGAAATAAAAATATTTCTGTATTGAAGATACTATAGGTCTAAAAAGAACTCAAGCACAAATGTCAGTTTACCCTTTTATAAAGCACCATTCTGACTTCTTCTATATCTTGTTTAATCCTGTCTTTTAAAGAAATGTTGTAATATAACATTCCAGGCACTACAATGTGTACTGAAAACAAGTTACTCTTGTATGCAATGTTACTCTGCGTTTCAGAGTATCATTAGTAATTCAGGAAATACCAAGGTATTTTGCAGAGGAGGAAAAAGAATTCTGCAAATGTTTCTTAAGCAACTCTATGCAACATTCATTCACAGGCAGATGATAAAATTAGTACTGCAACCCTTGTTTCACTATCTTTCTCTCAATCTTTCAGCAGTATTTCTCTTAAAATCACTCAGATTCCAGTCCTGCAATTTGCGCATTTTTAATCTCTTCTAAGCATTCAGATAACTGCTTGTTCTTTCAAGGAATGTGAGAATATTTTGGGAAAACAACCAATCCTGGATGCTAACAGTGTGCAAACATTTTAACACAGCAGATGTGGCACTCTAGGACATGGTTTAGTAGGCATGGTGGCATTAGGTTGACAGTTGGACTTGATGATATTGGAGATCTCCTCCAACCTTAAGATTCTATGAAGAAAATGATTTATGGGGAAAAAAAAATATTTACTAGTTGTTATAATTCTGATTTACAGTGCATTTTTCTTCATCTTTATATGATGGCAGAAAAATACTTAAAATACAAAAGGAAAAACTATACCAAGAATTCTAACTTTAGGATGCAAATCAAAATTATTTTCCTGACCTGATTAAAGCTTGACAAAAGAGATGTTTGCAACACACCCCACCAAAATAATCTAAAGTGGATACAGATTATCAACTCCTTGACCACTATTGTTATCTCATGCTTGTAAACCTGATGTAGAGATAAACATTCATTCATAAGAATAAGCTTTCTAAAGTGCAAATTTATCAAACCAGAGACAATATCTGTACATATATTTTGGGTCCAGCTCCCAAATAAGGCCTCAGTATTTAATTAAACAAAATGGTTAAGTTTTATATAAGATTTTATTGCCACTTAAAGTGGTACCATTATTACCAATCCCAGCCACATATTCCCACCGCTTCAATTGCACAGGGTTTATTATTTGTTGAACCTTGCAGTGAGCCAGTTCAGTTTGCTCAATTAGTAGAAAACTAGATGCAATGGTGGGGTTAGACTCTGCAGCCACAGAGAGTGGAGGGAGGGAGATTACCCCTTTCAACAGCTGGGGGCAGTTAGATCACTTCAAATTGTCTGTACTCCTGCTTTCCCCAAAGCCACTGCTACAAAAAAAAAAAAAAAAAAAAAAAAAAAAAAAAAAAAAAATTACATAAAAATATTGGCCAATTCTCTGGAATTTCTGTGTTTTGACTTCTCAGTGCTCCTCGCTCATCTACAGTGTTTTGGGTAAGATTGGTTCTTTGCACTCCTGTGAGCAAAATGAACCTTTTAGCACTCAGTGTGGGTTTTTTTTTAGTGGTGTTCTTTTTTTTTCTTTTTAAGTCTGTATTAAAATCAAAACAAAACCACAAAACAAAACCCACAGTATATTTGCAGCCAACACTTGAGTACATTTTCATGTGTATGCATTTGTAAACTTACATCTTGATGGATGGATAGCATAGAACACAAGTCACATTTCAGATTGCACCCAAAAAAAATTGATATTGACATTCTCCTGACAGTCCAGAAAAGAACAAAGGAACTGTATGACAAACAAATACTATGCTCTTTTAAGAACTGGGCAGTATGGCTGTATAAGGCAGGGCTATCAGTGGAAAAGTTGAAATGCAGCTGTCTGTATAATTTCAAATATAAAAAAACTGGTCCTATGTAACTCATGTATAATAATCAAAAATTCACTTTAACATTACTTCTATTTGCAAAGATTTGTAAAGCAAATGCTGTACTACGCAATTTCTAAATAGGAATTACTTTGAAAGGTAAGGTTGACATTCCTGCTTGATCTTAGGATTTTTTTTTAAATTAAAAAAGTAATCTACATACATTTTTACATGGTACTGTTATTTGTGTTAAAATGTGATGAAAATTTACATAATTGTCCAACATTTAAATATTTCTATTTTGTATAGTTCTTATAAGCACTTGAAAACAATGTAAATTATTTACAGGAAAAACAAGTTCTAGTGTGGAAGAACGAGGCTTGTCCAGTAACAAATTTCAAACCTGCAGCTGTTCTATATTTGTTGTCCAAGGATAGTTTCTGAGATTGGAGACCTAGGCTAAACAATCTGTAGCTTTGTATATAGTGTATCTGAACTGTTCTTCATCTACTTTTGCATGTAATCTATTGAAATTGGATCCTGATTTGGATGTTTCTATGGGATAGATATTTTCAAATAAACTTATTTATACATACATAATAAGGACATTTTCCCCAGACATTTAGTAAAGAATTAAAAAACTATCTATTTCTACTCACTCGGATACGTTCCAATAAAATAGCCCTATTACATCAAATGACCAAAAGTCATATTCCTTGTTTTTTGTGTGGAAAGGAATGGTTATAATGTCACAGATCTGGTGGGTTTTTCCCTATATGTTTTGCTAACTTTGGTAGAAGTGTAGCATCCCCTAGCGTTCATTTATTGGTTATCAACTGGAAGAAAAATGCAGACAAATCACTCATATCTAGAAAATGCTGTTCTGAAGAGTTTTTGCCGCAGGATTCAATATTCATTTTCAGACAGATTTCAGCAGAGAGACTTCACCAATCTGCCTGATAACCATTAAAAAAAAAAAAAATCCGAGGGTGAAGTTTTCCTCAAAGGACACAGATACCTCTCTACTATAGTAGCACGAAGAGAAACAGTCAAAGAGCCTGCTTAAACTCATACACTAGTTAGAGTCAATACCAGTATCCTATACTGACCTGCACAGCTCTTGTATCAGCAGTCACCATTCTGGGCCGCCAGAAAAACCCTAGCCAGCAGTGTTCATTGCTGTCCCAGTGAGGTAACCATGGAACAATCTATCCTGCACTTTGATGGAAAAGAAGAGCTCCTGTATCTCTCACTATACTAGGGCATAATCTTCCTCAAGCCGCATCAAATGCCTCATGTGTAGATTTAATTCTAGGAAGACAAACAAGCAAGTGCAAAGCATTTGAAATCACTGCTAAGTCTCAGTCCAGACATGTTTTTGCCATATAAATTACAGGTAAATAACTAGCACCACATAACCAAAATATTAGTACATGCAGATCAAAAGACAAAGGCTAGAAGCAAACCGGTTCTTGTATGGTGCAGCAGCAGATGGAAAATAGTAATGCATCTGGGTGTCCTCTCCTAGAATGCATAAGGCAACCACCACCAGGTGGTTTGGAACGTTTCTATGATTTGCAAAATAGTATGTTTGTCTCTCTACTAATGCAGCCTAAAACTTTCTTCAAGTTCAGGAACATTGATTTTTTTTCTAGCTATGAAGTGAAAGAAAAGTTCTAACCTGTGCTTTCATTCCTCTTTATGTTTTGGAGGCACCTTTTAGTTATTCAGAAAGAACATAAAACAATAAAGAATTCACTTTATCTGAGGGGGTAAACATATAGAGGAAAGAAGTTATTCACAAACTAATACCATTATTTGGATCATTGTGCAATGTCAGTATATCCTATTGGTAATTATTCCAGACTCTCAACCAGCCTCTAGTACAGATATATATATTGCATTTGAAGACATTATGCTTATTCTTTGCTTTTTAGACAGTAATTTAAAATTTGAGAAAACAAGTATAAAATGCAATTTGTTTTACTACTATATTATTAACCCATCAGGGAGGAAAAGGAAATGGTTATTATAAGGATAGACGCATACTAATGACAATAAATACTTTTACAAAATAAAATACAAAGGTGAAGTGTTTTCTGGAAATGTTTTAAAAGGTTTTTTGGCTTAAATTTTCCCTAAAATAGTTTTGTCTGAAATTAGATCTACCCCAGACATGGCCAAAAATGTAAGAGCCTGAAAACCTAGGACACCTATTTATTATCACTAATCCAAGCTGTAAAGAAAGCATGTATTACTCTGACAATATAATATTAAATAGAAGTGTTCACATATTCTAGTTTCTAGAATGTAATTTCTGAGATAACACTTTTTAATATAATATTTTTAATCAGGTGGTGAACTTGAAAGCTGTTATTTCAAGAACTGCATATCCAGAGATAGAAACACCATTCCAAAAGGAAAATATACATTACAACAGATACAACACACAAAAGCACAAAGATGTATGTGGAAATAGGTGAGTAAAGATTTATATTGTATATTTAGTTGATTAAATTATTAACATTTAAACCAGTTAAGTATAAACATTGTAAAACAATGTAAGTTTAGTGCCAAGAGGATATATATGAAATGCACTAAACACGAAAACAGAGTTTTACAACAAATATAAACCAACATCCAGGTTTGTGGGTTTTTTTTTTTAATGTATATTAAAGCAGATTCTATTCAAACAAGAATTTGACAGTATATGGAGGACCTGCTTACTACATGAAATAGCAAATCCTTTCAGTCTTTCTATTTTTGCTAAACTATGTGGACTTCCAAAATACCTTAGAAAGAACAGTCCAACAAATAGTAACAGATGCTTCCAGCATAAAGATGAAAAATTTAAGCATTTAGACATCAAAATCATCTTCATGCCACCCTCAATAGTAAGATATCATTTTACAGGATTTATAAATAGCAATTTTTAACTCAAAGCTTTTACTGAATCATCAATGGTATTTTTGTAGTGATCTGAAAGCTCATTCCAGCACTACTTCTTTTTAACTGTACAGTCAATAGATCGCTAGAAAATAAACCAGAAAATAGTTTTATATTATCACTATAATGTGGCTCTTCTAAATAACCATTCTCCAAACCAGTCAGTCTACTTCTAATCCTTCCCTTCTAGAAAACATTTCATGCCATGACAAAAAAAAAAAAAAAAAAAAAAAAAAAAAAAAAAAAAAAAAAAAAAAAAAATCTATCTTTGGTTTTCTAAATATAGTCTTACAAACTAGTTTATAACAACTTCATCACCTAATAGACACCCTTCAAAACAAAGAAGTGATACTAGACTGAAATCAGATTTTCAGCCTGAAAGGAGGAACCAGTCTCAGAATGAAACAAAAGGTTTCATAAAACGATAGAGATGTAGGAGCTTGTATTCGACGTACGATCTCTTAAGAATGCACTGCTGCTCTAATGTATGCAGCAGTTGTTCCACCTGCTCTGCAAGTAGAATATTTATTTGCTTAATAGATTCCAAATAAAAACTGCAATCAGTCACCACAGAAATTGCACATCATTACATAACAGCCAGTAACTGATTACCAGATGCAGACATTGAACTGAATTTCTACTTTTGTTTTTCACAAAACAGCAAGATAGCTTTTAACTCTTACACGCTACTTAAAATCCAGTATATGTTCCTTTCCTGCCTTTCTTAAGGCTCCACAATTATCATTCAATGACATATTACATGACTTCAACTGCTGTTTAATCATAAAAGGTTTTTTGATGTACGGTTCCCATTGAGAATTTTAATTATAGGGCAGAGGCACAATCGCACATTTGCTCCACTTCCTCTGTCCCAATTATATGACCTTGTACATTCTTAATACAGTTTTATTTTTTTCAGAGATAGTAGAGTTCAAGAAATACGTAGATTGCTCTCAAACCAGAGAATCTTCAGAATTCACTATTGTACACTGGATGCTACAAACATTATCCCCTTTTCACTATTGCACATTTTATGCTACATTACCCCCTTTTTGCACAGTTTCATTTTTGTAAAACTGGGAAAGACTTTTACGCAAAGACTAAATCGCAAGTTTTAATTCTTACAAAATAGATGCTTGCTTTGTAGTGGTTTATGAGGAGGAAAGAGAAGCAAGAAATACCAACAGAAACATATCAATCATTAATCTAGAGTTCTGTCTGCAAAAGTGACTGGACCATATACTTTAGAGGAAAGCCTAAAACTATTTATTGGTATGAAAAATCATAGTATGACAGAAAAGCTCCTTAGTTCATCTGATAATCCCTTTATTCCTAAATAGGCAATGAGCAATAGGCTCTTGTAATCTTAATCTCAGTTACTATTTAACTAGAAGTTGTTGAGAAGCAGCATTTTATTTATTTGTTTGTTTTTACATATTTTGTTGTTACTAGATCTTATTATGCTTGTCACTAAACGCCAGTTGTTCAATCTGTTCTGTTTAAGTTACGCTTTTAGGTAAAAAATAAGTTAAAATATCTGATATATGTATCTTGCACTTCGTTTTACTTGATATTTGCCATTCTCCTTCTCAAATTAAGGTAGAACCCTTTATGCCCCATAAACTTAGCTTTAGGAAGATTCTGCATAGGCAAAACACTTAGCATAAATAGAGCATTTTACAAACATATACACTGGAAATCTATATCTTTTTGTACTTTGCCTTGTAAAACCTGTATCTTAAGAACAGACAGCCAGCAAAATAGGCTCAAACACCTCAATCCCTCACCCCCAAGTATTTCTGGGCCCAGAACAAATCAAGGAAGATCATCCTCACTTTGGTTGCACACAGATGATACATCTTTCACTGTTGCCCTATAACTGTAGTTGAAGACTGAAGAGAGAAATCATCTATACATTCTAATCTATAAATCAAGCAGAAGGCAAAACAAGAACATCTGGCAGTTCAAAATTGCCTACAGGTTTGCCTGACACTCTGTCATTCCAATGGCTGTTTGCCCTAATGTGACTTTTTAAGGCTTTACTGTACACGTCCTCCTTCTCTTCTGTGCTTCCCTGTTTATCCATTCCTAAGTAATTTCTCCTCTCCCATTCCAAAGTCCCAAAATAACATAAAGAATACGTTTTGATGCTGTTGCACAGCTTACTGGGTATCGTTCTTCCCCATAGTGAATCCATGTTGACTACTTGACCCTAAACTCTGTTAGATACAATCTCTATGCTATTGTGTGTTTACACGATGTCCAATAAAATAATAATAAAGAAAGAATATAAAAATCACAATCAGGGAATGGTCTTCTAACACACAAAAGGAAATCACATAGCCGATTTGAATGTATTTGACTTGTGATTTTTAAACTGGGTTTACTTACCCAATGTCAATGACTGGATGTTTTTCTTCTTTGAATTTACTCAAATTCTGAATTAGCTCATCTTGTTTAACTGAAGCATAAAACAAAGGAGTCATTCTTAGCTACTTCCGTGTGGTCAAGCAGATCTCTGGTTGATTTCTACAACTCTGCAAAGGACATTAATTTTATTTTGCTTTCTAGATAGTAGAAGAACAAATCAATAAAACTTAATAGTAGACTAAGTATTAAATCCTACGCAGTTGTTTTCAACCTACACAGCTGGTGGGATATAATCTTCTAAGTTACTGTTTAATTCCTCATTTAAATACACAAAATGATAAACCAACAGAAAAGTGGAAATCTTTTCTTAACTGGAGGCTTGGTTTTTTACCAGAAAAAAAAAAAAAAAAAAAAAAAAAAAAAAAAAAAAAAAAAAAAAAAAAAAAAAAAAAAA
>WHYT01016275.1:12316-23116 GCA_009806455.1 Tetrax tetrax
AGGGTTCAGCCGCGGAGGGGATCGTCTCTTCTGTCAGAGCTTCAGCCGGGAGGGAGGATGGGAGCCGCAGAACTCTCCCGTGAGACACAGCTTTTTCTGCCTCTTGGGCGCCTGGGAAGCCAGCACATGGTGTGGACAAGGCAACCTCCATTTCGGGAAGCATCCAGCTTGCTTTTCTGCAATGCCATTTCCCAAGACCTGGCCAGAACCTTCCCTCTTTCCTGCATTGCCTGGCAGCACAGAATGAAAGCTGGAGCCGGAGAGATGTGTGAAGGGGGCTTTGCCCCATCAGGAGGAGCCTGCTGCTGGAGTCCAGCTGCACGCATTCATTAATATACAATATCATAAAATATCATAAACTAACATAACGCAACGGAATGTAACACAAAAACTCAAGAAGTTAAATGAAATAATAGAAATCCGTATTATGGGTTTTTTTATATATTCTTTCTGTTATATATCGTAGAAAGCATTGTTGGATCTTAGAATCCCCTTGCTTTTTAGGCAAATTGTCTTACCATTATTCGATTCATTGTGAGTGCACAGAAAGCATCGCATTGCATAGAATAGGATAGTCACGCCACATTATGATTAGTGTTATACCTGACAAGCTCTGACCTAGGCCTGAGGTGTCCATGCAGGAGAGCAGCTCTCTGCAGTTCAGGTCCCAGGCCCATCCAAGAGACTAGCACACCTGCAGCATGGCTCTGCCAGGGGCTGAACGTCCCAGGCTGAGCTATGTCCCCTGGGCCCCTGGCACGAGACGGTGTGGCTCGGGGCCGCAGGGGAGGCTGGGTTCAGGCACTGAGGCCTACAAGCACCCCAGGACCCCAACAAAAGTAGAATTGCACTGCTTTTATGCTCTCCTTTAGATGTCTATGGTTGGCCACTTTGGAGACCTAGTATCAGGCCACATGGACCTTCTCTATCAGGGAGTACTGTTGTTCTCAGGCTCTTCTGGTTTAGCATGGTTTTCCACGGGAAACAGCTCAGGCATTTCTAAAGATGAGTACAAGGAGCGAAAAAAAAAAAAAAAAAAAATTCATGGGGAAATGAATAGGTACTGCTCACCTCCAAAAGATTTGCAACCATTTAGTTGAGGAGCATGTCCTGCTTCAGAGTGAGGTCTTGATCTCTGAGCCTCGCTAGTGTCAGAGCTGTGGGCTTTTTGCCATCCTGTGGAAATGCAGCTCAACTGGATGAACACCGAAGACTTTCAAAAAACAGTACTTCACACATGGTTTTTGCAAAGTTGTTCAGAGGACCAAAGAAATGAGGAACAAAGACAACTTGCAGAGTCAACTAACCTTGTGATTTCTTCTTGTACTTATTTAATGATTTTGCTTAAAAAATAATAATGACCCAACATTAAAAGCATTTCTGGGTGCAATAGTGACAATCTGTTTGTAAATACTTGTGCTTTTAATTTCCCTTTCCATGCAAATGGATCAAGATCTTAATCTCAAAATGAAATATAAGGTAAATTAAAAATATTCCATTTTCTTTAGCGCTCCATAGTCATCAGGGTACTCATGTGATTAGAGAATTATAAAACAAACCTTACAGCAAGGAGCTTGCTCTAAGGCATGGTTTCTTGTACCTGCTGATACTATAGCAAACAGAAGCATATAATGGACCAACTGCATTGTCCCATTTAGACTTACTATTGCCCCACTGACAACCACAGCTATTCTTTAAGTAGGATGCAATATGCCTTGATGTCTTTTTGATGCAACAAAGGGAATTTGTTTCAGAAGAGCAGCTCTGCAGTGGTGTCTATGGACTGTTGCCCTCCATGTAGGACCATGTGGGCTCACTCATTAACATCGACACTCAGAGACCTTATCTATGGATACAAATATTTATAATTTACAATTTTTTTGGGCAGGCCATAAAAAACATAACACGGCAAAACCAGAAGTAGTGGCACCCTCCTAACTGCTTTCTACTTAGTCTCATGAACAAAAAAAAATTACTCCTCATCTAACAGCACAGGGGCTGCCAAATTCTCCAGGCTTCCTTCATGTTAGGTGCAGCATAAGTCTGTCAGAAGCAGCTAGGGGCATCTAGCACCTACCTCCTCAAGTCGATTCTGACACTCACAGGAGTTACAACCGCCCACAGCAAACTGTTACCCATAGACATGGTACACTATTTTTAACTGCTCTTTTGACACTTCCCCAGGCTATTTCAGTAGGCATTTTGGCAATTATCAGATAAAACAGAAGGATTACTTTTTCAGGCTCTTTCTTTGGAGATTACTAATATTTAACACATTAGTCTGGCAGCATTTCAGCCAACAGGTCTCCTATTTTGTTGCACTGAAATAAACCCCAACCCTATCTTGTAAATTTTTCTTCACAGAACAAGCAAAAACCAAAAATAACTATAACAGAAGCATACCAGGCATGTTAATTTCAGTTGAAGGCAAACACCCATTCATCACTTTCAGGACAGCAGTCTAAAATATAACACTCACAGTGCTAGTTATCAACATGCCTCCACTTTTAACTAATACATCCATGAGGCACAAGCTCCACCTTACCAGGACATGCCCTCCTTCATGCCTGGGATACTGACAACAAACAAGCTGTCATAGTATCAATCAAGAACAAAAAGAAGGTGGAAAATGGACAACTTCAACCTTCTCCACTTATAAGAAGCATGGGGAGATGAATAACTCTGTGCTACCTTGAGATCCCAGATCCTCCTCCTCCAGAGCTTCAGCAGAAAAAGAGTGCATGACTGCTCTCATGGCTGCTGTGGTCTGTGGATGAGGCTTTGCCCAACCCACCTCCACTCTCTTTTTACTTTATGCTCACGGCCCAAGCACAGGAGGCAGCATCAACATCATCAGTGGCTCACATGCTGTAATCGTTTATTGCCCACACCCTTTCAGGGAGGAATGAGCAAGCTCTGTGAAGAGGAAGGCAGAGGAGTGGAAAACACATAGATCCAACACTACTGCAGGTGCTACCTCACCTGTTACTTACACAGTAACTCATAATCTCCTCACATCTCCTCTCTTCGCTTCTCTCAGCTGGGCCATGCAGGCTGAGTTGGGCCCAGACGGCTGTCCTGCAGGAGGCCAGAGGGTGAGGGCCACAACACCCAAAAGGCTTGTGCCTCCCCTCTTTGCCCCTGCTTTTACTTCTTCACTCCTTTCAGTTTTTAAAAAAAAATATTTTCCCCTTCTTAAATCCGTTTTCACAGAGGTATTATCACTTGCCAATTGGCTCGGCCCTGGCCAGCAGTGGGTCTGCCCTAAACCTGGCTGCGTCCACTGGACAAGAGAGGAAACTTCTAGCAGCTTCTCGCAGAACCTGCTACTGTCGCCCCCGCCTCCACTACACAAAACCAGCACAAGGAATTATGTCTGCATATACAGTGTAACACAATTATCCACGTTCAAAGACTTGTGTGTTCCATGCTATTGGGGTGCAGACAGGACCTCAGATTTTAACACTTCAACAGAGTCCATTGGTAGGGAACGTCCTTGCAGAAGCTGAAAAGTGTAATGGAGGCCATGGTTTGGAACCTAATCACTCAGCTTTTCAGACACTGCTTTACTGTACAAGTAGAGCTTCACACACAGTCTTACCAGATCAGTCAAGAAAGTCAGCAATTGCCTCACAAGAGGCAGAATGAAGCATCAGAGTAAAGCAGGAGTGCTAAGCCTGCTAACACTGTTACTGGCCCACTGAGTCAGCTGGCTGAATTCTGTCACTGTTATTTGCATCCGTAAGACAGGAGTCTTCTGTAAAACTGGAACTGTCCCACTGAAATTCACAAACAATGGGCATCACATATTAAGTGCTCTAGGAGCGTTAAATATTACTGAGTGTAATATTAATCAAGAGAACAGTGGAGGCAAACCCATTTTTCCATTCTGCACAGAAGAAAAAAAAAGGTGGGGGGAAAAAAACACACAAACCAAATTATATCTTCTGAATATTTTCCTAAAATAGATTGTACCAGTTAAATGGTTGGTTAGATCCAGCCGGGATCTCTTTGGAAATAAGAAGAGTCTTGGCATCTGTCTGATCCTTGGCAGATCTCAAGTGGTATGATTTCAGCATTTCTTTCACAATGAAGCTTCAACCAAAAATATTCCAGTCTGTCAATGTATTTAGATCAAATATTAGCTTACACTCCAGTATTAGCAACATTGGCACCTTTCCTACGATTCATTTTTTCTAAGAAGATGAAGCTTCCACAAAAATATGCAAGGAGAGGTTTATTTCACAAGTCATCTCTTAAAAACATACCCAGTCATTTACGTTAAAGTCACAGCCGAAAATTGGCAAGAGCAAGTCTGGAAAGAAACATAGTTTACGCATGTGATTGACTATGAATCCACATGGCTAGAAGAGCCAACATGCCTGACAGTAATGGGAGAGAACTTAGTGCTTAGAAAGCACTATTAGCTTTCCCTATTCAATTCTCAGTTGTTGAAGGCTCAAGTCTTACCTTCTGACACAGTTCTGGGAGAGCTGTATGTATTATGTGCATTCATGTAATACCAGCTGTGTCTCTGCTGCTCTGCATTTTGCATTGGACTATAATCACGCAGAGAACATCTACCCCCTCAGACTCTGGAACCAGAGAATCATTGCAAAGCTTGGTGTCCCAAAAACAAACCCAAGATTTTCAGTAAGCCTATTTCATATATTAATAGATAAAATAGTTGGCCCGTGCAGATGAATATAGTGAGCCTAAGGCTCAGACAGAGAGTGTATTTTATTGCATTTTGACTGCCACTGGAATAGCCAGAGGGGTCATTCTGCCCACTTACTCCTGTGTCAACAAGGTCTCTATGAATGGGAAAGCACGTCCCGCACACCATGATGCTGTTTAAGAATAGTAAAAACAAACAGCTGGACACTGCTACTGTAAAGCTATTGTATGCTCATCAGGAGGCTACAGAAACTACCAAATAGACTACAGATTTCTTAGCTGGCACTTTCAAAAGTCAATTGAGCTTTTAAAGCTACAAAAAGCTACAGAAAAAAAATGGAGTTAGAGGAAGAATTCAATGTTAGTTTTATATATAATGGCAGACTTGACTTTATAGCTTGTTACAAATTAAGGCACCTCTCTCTGGTTTGCAGTTTTACAATGCAATGAGTTTCACAAAAAGTAGCAACAGTACTGCCAATGTCAGGCTAACCTGGAGGGAAGTAACCATGGAAGGCTTTGATCCTGCCAATGTAAGAAAGTCTTCAACTTCTTGGAGGAGAAACAGGGGAAAAGTGCTCTCTCAGGCACAGAGGCACTCTGAGCAGACAGACCTAGGAGACTCAGACACAGAAGTAGGCTAAACCAAATACTCCTCTATGATGCAAAGGTATTGCTTGATTTGAACGACTCTTCCAAGATGTACGTAAATCCTATATACACAATTCAAGCTGTATTCCCTGCAGGTTGAGGAAGCACACTTATGTTCTCCCCGAGTGTGCTAAAACAAAATTACTTAGAATGCATTTTTATTTTATTACTAAAACTTACATAGGTTGGGTTTTTGTTTGGTTTTGTTGGTGGGTGTGTTTTGTGTTGCTTTTTGGTTGTTTTTTTTTTGTGTGGTTTTTTTTTTAATCTCACTTTCCATTCTCACAGAAAAATACTTCTTGAACAAGCTTACCTTAGTTTGTTTGCCTGTTTGCTGATATTCTTTGTTAAAGCAAATAGGGATAAATTAGCTCTGGAGAAAAGGTAGCACACATGTATAGTCTCAGCTTTTACAAAGTGGCTTTTTATCAGACTAATTAGGTTTAATCTACAGTTTTGTTCACACACTTGAAAAAAGCTACTGGAGTATTTAGGTTTAACTGTCAACTGGCATTAGCTATAGCAAAGTTTATCAACCACACAGTTATCAATTACACTGCACAAATATTTAAAAAAAATGGAAGTTTATTCATCTTTCAATGGCTCAAATAGCAAATAAAAGGACAGGGTAAGGCATCAGCCAAGACAAGTTTCACATGTCCAGTGGCTTCATAACACCTTAGTTCCCAGTATACAGGTTCCAAAGCAAAGTCACAATGTTAGTGGTTAGACTCCCTCGCTAAATAGACCCAAATGAGTACACAGTAAGATGAACACTGGCTTATTTGCCATAGTTACATGAGTAACTTTAATTCTGCACTTGGCAGTCTACTAAATGCACATACAAAATTCCTATTGATAAATATTTAACGTGACAAATATAACTTCTAAGACTTGAGTCCCTAAAATGTCTGTTAGCATGAAAGTTAAATATCTGTTACCTAGTCTGCTTCAGCACATTTTAAACTGTCAGTTATAGGCTTACGTATGTATAAAAAGTATAACAGTTTGTGAAATTTATCTAGCCTGTCTTACCCCAGAGGAGTCCAAAACCCTCAAACATTCTGGTATATTTTAGTTAAGATGCAGCATACTAACCATGTGCTAGTATTCTTGCTGTTCTAAAGCAACTGAGCAGTATGTTTTGTTTGGAGATTTTGGATGCACATGGTAAATGTTTCCGTATTGCAAAGCACATTTGATTGTTTAATATCAACATTAACTAGAAAAAGTAGCTACAATGTTCCCAGTTTGAAAATCAACATAAACTAGACTAAACAGTACAAAACCTGTAAAAAGCTTCAGCATAACACACCATGTTCCCATAGCTGAGTATCAGGAACATAAAAGAAATTAACTGATGACACCAGAATTTCCCAGACAACAACATCTTAACTCAAAGCACATTAGCACTACCAAATCAGCTTCAGTCCACCCAACTCCAGGGAGTTAAAACCCAAGGAATATCTAGACAAAAAAAACCTCTACTTGCGAAAGGGAAGTTTCAAGGTATCAGCACATTAAGTTTTAAACAACCATTCTAGGCTTAGATGTGCCATAGGCTTATGACTTCAGTCTTATATGTATTCTGACCTTTTAGTTTTAACATACCGTATTGTTTACCATGTTACAGATGACAGAATATGCTCTGTATTATTCACAATACCAGAATATGGCACACATTTAAAGAACAGACACTGCTAGCAGACAGCTACTTAGCAAAATCATTCACGAAACCGCACTCCACAGAGAGGGCAGTCTCACACTGATGCGCAGGGACAGTCTCCATGCAAAGTTGCAAATACACCCTTGATTAAGCAATCTGCTATGTATAGGTTTTAAAATTAAGGCATATTCAAATGTTTCAATGTAAAAGATTACATCACTCTTCTAGGTTAATCAGGTAATGCAGAGCCACATACAATTTTCCCCAACATACCTGTTCGCATAGACATTATTCTTTTCTAATTTGCATACCGCCATGGCAAAACAACTGCATACCGCTTTGTTAGGTATCATGTTCACAACTGTAATTTTCAAGGCAACAAAAGACAAGATGAACTGACAATTACCAGTGATAAAAAAGTATTCTTTACAAGAACCCACAGAGTAATACTTCCCCGTTCTGTTCACTACTAAAGAAAAGACTGCCTATGAAACACTACATTCAGAAGAAATGTGAGAAGGTAGGCAATTATGAAATGGACAGAACTTTGCTTCTCTTGAAGCCACATCATTTTTTTTCAGTGAATTTGACTTTCAGTGCAGCTCCAATTCATGCTTTTAGTGGTACATTACAATTTCCAACATGTTAGAATAATTTCAGTCACTTGCGCCTTCAATGGCATGCTTATAAATTATGTTTTTTATTAGTATGGTCAGGGTAGGAAAGGAATTCAGGATTTTGATTATAAAATGCAACATCTTTCTCTGATCCTCTTAGCTAGACTTTTTCTTTTCTTCTTCCCATTCTTTTCTTTGCTGTCTTCCATTTTTCTGGCTCTAATTTCTCTCATTAAATCAAAAAACACCTAAAAAAGATGTAAGAACATAAATTAAAAAACAATCAAACATATGAGTTAAGCTATGACTGATGATATCCATTTCAGTTGTTTAGAATAAAGTCAGTTATATGCAATCCAGTTTGAGCAAACAAATATTAATCCACCAAATCTTTCACTGGTTTTGAAGGACAAGCTGATATGATGCAATCCTGCTTCTTTCATGCTACCATAATGTTCCCCTCTCTTCTGATATTTGCTTATGAATCCTGTCAGTTTTCCACAAGGACTGAAAGAAGAGTCTCATCACCAGCCGAGAGTTTTTAAACTGCATTATCTACCTCTTATGGAGGAGACTCAAGGAAATCAGTTTACATTTCATGTATTTTCAGTGATGAACTGTAAAGGCCGAAGAAGTGCAACATCCAATTCTAGAAACATAGTAACGGAGCAGTAGCATACACTGAACATTTCATGGTCAGTATGCCTCATGATGCAAGTCTAAACACAAAGGGACTAGGTAAAAAAAAAAATAAATCAGCATTTCCCAAAAGCAGAGTTATCAATCATACATCTACATAAACAATTTTTTAGATCAGGTAACCTCAACTGCCATATTAAAATGAAAATCTCAAAGTACATAGGAACTTAATTTTCCTGAAGTAGTTTAGTAGGAAACAGAAATTACAAAGATACACCAACGACTTACGAGAGATCCAACTTTCAGTTAAGGCTTTATGATTGGACTGCTGAAAGCTACTTTATTAAATTGAAAAGCAGATCTTGACTTGAGTTGCAGGAGGCTACAACAAATAATCATTATAATTTTATTGTAGGAAATCAGTTGAGCAATTCTAAGACTTTTCTCTCTCAGATGTTCTCTAGATCAGGGGACTTGATCCATTTCCATGAAACATGGACAGTGCAGGGGCTGAAAGCTCCTCTACAGAGCCCAGTAGGTTTTTATTTGCAATGACACTAATCTCATTGACTGCAACAACAGGATCAACCTTCATTCATGGGATCAAAAAAAAAAAAAAATCTACGTAACTAAATATTTCCATCAAGAAATAAGATTTAGATTTCTAAATGTACACTAAGTTACTTGCTTGTACTTAAATCTGTGTCAACTTTCTTAAGCACCGATACTGTACTACAGTATTTAGCTGCCCAGGGTACAAAACCTCAAGATGTTTAGCAGGTACCTTTACCAAAGTGAATGGAAGACGACTGTTTTCTCCCCAACTGAGCAAACTCACTATTCTGAAATTCAGAGAAACTGGACTTCTTACAGAATAGTAACTTCAGTTTGTATAACAAACCCTGTAACTTCGGATACTCCAAGTAATGAAGAATACCTGGTATTTACAGTGCCAAAGTCTCATTTATAGTCTGTCAAACCTTAATTTTATATGATACATGCTAATCTGAATCCATAATGCCACAAGCTCCAAAAAGAAACTTGGAGCTCTGCAGTAGCCTACAATGTCTGTGCAAAAGCTATTGATTAGACAGCTATTACAAAAAAAAAAAAAAAAAAAAAAAAAAAAAAACCACCAAAAAAAAAAACCAAAACCAAAAAAACCCCACAAACAACCACCACAAAAACAACAACCACACACACTCTTCCCAGCTGCTAAATGATAGTGAAGCGAATTTTGAAGAGCTGTGAATTTCTACATGACAGTTAATTGATGGATGTTAACTGCAATGATGCACCTAAAAGATGTACTAGTTTTTATAACAACAGAGCTGTATCAATGAGACTCAGTTCTGCCACATTTAACTGACTTAGTTTTCTGTACAGGACAGATTTAGTTCTTACTGTAGTAGTGAACAATCAATTTCTTCAGGAAGACAACTGACAGGAGACAATGTCACATTTAAGTTGTTGCAAATAAGAACTCACATCACAGCTGTCATGCTGCAATTGACAGCTCATATGTAAGGACTTACATTAGAGAACTTTTCAATTTGTGATCAAGTCTGTCAATAGCTCTGAAAGGAAAGGTTGGCACGCTGAAGTAAACTACTTATTTTGCTACATATCTGTTACTCTCACAGTCTACAAGGCTGAGAGTTATATTGAATTCTGTATTCCAAGAAGCCCTGTCTTGTTAGAGTTACAGCTGAAATACTCAAAACTAATCAATAATTTATCTTCTTGGAGACAAAGATTCTCCATCTCTTATCTCATGACCTTCTGAACCAGGTTTTATCCCTGAAAACTCATGAGGCACTTCTATGCTGTTCCAAGCTTAAAAGGGTTCATCCATTCTTCATCAAAGCAACATATAACCAGGCATCTGGTTAGATGAGGGTAGAGAGAGCTCCAATCCCTTCCTTACCTACTTTTGTAAGCTGTTTTATTCTGGCTGAGGATCAGACAGCATTCCTCACTGTTCAGAAGCAGATTGTCTTCTAGTTACAGAAAAATGCAGTAAGAACTCTAGGCCAAAATAGCTGCCTCAATAAATTTTTAATGAAATAAGGTCTTGTATATTGTCTTGTATATGACTCCTTGCAGTTTAGCATGGGATAAACTTGTTAAGCCTAACATTTTCACTGTTCTATCTGAAGTCACCCAGCCACGCACTCTCATAAGCTAAGGAAGGAAAGTATTTGATTCAAATTTCACAAAAATATTGCTAAAATAATGAACTTGTAGAGTATGACCCACAGAAAAGAGGCATAAAATAAAAACTATACAAAGAATCTATCCAAAGAGGTCAATTATTACCTTGTCAACATTAGCTCGTGTCTTTGCAGAAGTTTCCACATAGTTAACATTCCACTGATCAGCCCTGTTTTTTGCTTCCTCCACAGAAACTTGCCTTTTATCTTCCAAATCTGACTTGTTACCAACTAGCAAAAAAGGAACATTCTCATCTTCTTTTACTCTTAAGATCTGTTCCCTGGAGGAAGGGAAAAAAAAAAAAAAAAAAAAAAAAAAAAAAAAAAAAAAAAAAAA
>WHYT01016275.1:31707-46713 GCA_009806455.1 Tetrax tetrax
GTTTTGGGGGGGGGGGGGGGGGAGGAGGAGAATGTTATCCTCTTTTCATCCCCTCACTCATACTGCTTATGTATGACTTCTCTTAAATTTTCCTATCTCTCAGATGACTTTTTCTTACAGATGAACTTGGTCCAAAACAATTAATCAAAGCATGCTTCCTTACATACCTATGCCATTTGTCCTCTGCATCCCTCAATACAATAATCCCAACGTTCACACACTAAAAGTGAGCAAAAAAGCGGCCAACAAAGTAGCTGTGTACCAGGCCAGACAGGGCAACAGACATCCAGTTCAGGTTGCTTCCTTTCCTTCACAGGGAGCACTGGTACAGATTTCTCCCTCTTCAGCCAGGAGCACATATTCAGGAAACTTAAGGGAACAATCATATCCAAGACACCTAAATCTCTGTCAAAATGTATCCAGAAGTGGCTAATAAGCCAAAAATTAAGGAAGAATAGAACATATTATCAGAGCCGTCTTCTTAGAGAATGCGACTGAAAGAGGTCAAGAAGTTGCTCTGTCTATTTCAATCCCCTGGAGTCTCGTAAATGCAATGTCAGTGGGAGCAGACCAGGGAAGGAGAAGCATTACACCGAAGTCACATCATTACAGGCACGAATTCAGCTGGCATCTTCTGCAGTGCTATACATAAAGCTGAATGCAGGCTTTGTGAAAATGCAGTTGTCCTTAACAGGAGGACTTTGATTTGCTGCAGGCATTTGTTTGAAGGAGACTGGTTAAACATAGCTTTGTGTTTAAAGACAACTAGTACAGTTAGTATAGTAGATTCTAGTTAATGCATAGAGATAGTGGTGTCTTTCTTCAATTACAAAACAATTATATTGTTATTTTTATAGCCTTCATAAAACTATGACATCAAAACTAGACTCCAGTTCTTTTGTTTCCCTTTGTTTAAGAGAAGATTACATGAAGATTTGCAAGACTGTCATATTAACCTCATTACCCACTCACTTTTATGATGAGTAACTTTCTTCCCCGAAGACTGTTTTATATAATGAGCATCAATTACAGCCAATAGCTCATACAGCACAGCACCTGCTTTTATGTTGCTTTTTGGTTGTTTGTTTTTTTTAACTGAGTTAGAACTTAATACATTAGAAGGAACAGGAATAATTTAATTGAAACACATGAGCTACCTGCACAATATTAAGAACTACAGTTAGTATGCTTTGACCAGAATAATTCCAGAAAGGCAAAACAGCATATCAATCACTAACTGAACAAACAAACAATATTTAGAATGGAGACTCATGTCGTTCTCAACAAATAAATCAATCATTATTTTTTTTCCTTGAAGAAATAGTAACTGCACTACTCTGTACTTTACACTTAGTATAATCTATCAACTCCAGAAACATTACCTACAACTTTTTATCTCATTCTACAGTGAAAATTTATATTAACTATTTGACAGTAACCCCACCTTCTAAAGTGAGTTTGAATATTACCCAAAGTTTCTTAATTTCACAAAATGATTCACAACTTTGTTGCCTTGCATGACCTACAAATCACAAGTTCAGCTTTCTGAGAAAAAGCACAGGACCAAGAATTTTTAAAAGTGTCAACGTATTTCATGTCGCCAGGGACCATCAAGTAATATAATCTTATCTGTTACTAAAAGATCACAATTCCATCCAGTTACTTCACTGTTTATTGAGTTCAGTAGTTTCAGTTTGGTTAACAGCAAATTATGCTTGAGAATGTATCGTGAAGTGATCAACACAGAACAGCATACTAGATGCAAAGTATCTGGAAGACACCTCAGCAATGATTCAGCTATTCCTGCCACAAAAGCATTCCTGGAAAAGGAGGGAGGCAACTCCAGGCAAGCAGAGCCTAACCCTCCCAACAGCTGCTTCTGATTACAATATTCAAACTAGATCAGCAGAAACACCCTATGACCCAGAAACAGATAGAATACATGAGGACATAGGATGGGATACACTATGCCAGCTCTTAAGAACTAGAGAGTAATTAAGTTTTTTAGGTTAGATCAGCATTACTGTAGTAAGTGTCATCCCATGTCTCAAGTTTGGTGTTTTTATTACAGTTCAAACATGCAACATCTGCCAAGCTCTGCATAAAGTAACATCAGTATTTTATTAAGGTAGAATAAATATTTCAAATATTAAATAATCACTATAAATTCTAAATAGTAGTTTAAAAGAGGAAACCAAACTCAAATATTGAAACCTGTCTTAGAAATTACCAGTCTCATTAGACAATTAAACAGACCACTTGAACCTCAATCTCAGAACAAGTTAGAAACATTTTCACAGTAAGTCTTTTCCTTTCTCCTGAAAACAATCCTTTGACATAAACCTGTTTAACTGGGAATTAGGATTCATAGCTTCCCATGACTTTAACAAGTAGTTAAGCCACATTCAAGGTTTGGTAAGAATCCTTCTTTCCAAAGCTTTCAGTGCACACCATAAAAGGTGCCTGTCTCTCCCACACTCACAAAACAAATTTACTAAGGTGACTACACATCTAGTAAGAAAAGTAAAGGGTAGAAAACAGACGTAAGTTCCATCTCTCTGTAGCAGCAAATCTCCTCGGGCAAAAGACCCACATTTTCCAGCTTCCTGAGACAGGTACTTCGAACTGTAACCACATCCAGTCACTGAAACTGGAAGAGTGAACCAATGAACTCTTCACCAGGTAACAGAGATGCCATCCATCCTATAAATAATATCATACTGCTATAAAGAACACTGGTCCCCACATGCCTACAGCTCTGTGCTCTTTAGACATCATTGAGGGAATTGAGATCACACCAACAAGAAGTCACTACATCACCAGCAAACAGTAAACAAGTTCAGTCTTCCGGCAGTCTCCTCGAGGCTCCACAGGGCCTTAGTGCCAGCGTCTGCGCATGGCCATGAACTACACAGCAGCTTCCGAAGTGTTAATAGATATGTAATCCATCTGTTTTAAGTCATGTTTTCAGCATTTTGTTACCAAAAAGCTTCTTTGGCATCCTGCAAGATGACTTCAGGGGAGACACTTCGATAAAGAAATTTCTTGAAACCCATATGGAACAGCACAAGAAAACTCTGACAAACTTAACAGCAGAAATAGTCTGGAACAAACTCAAGGTCTTAAGATTTTAAACTGTGCAGTGTACTGAAAAGAAAATGAAGCAGCAACATTATTGTCCACATAAAGAGATGACAAAATACAAAACACTCAAGCCCAACTGTGTGTGTCTGCAAGGTTGATATAAACTGAACCTGCCAGTCTGATACTCCCATATCCTTCCTTCCAACAGCACTGGCGTTTGCAACAACTAGGTGGCAAAACAGTTCAGAAGTTGCTCTAGACAAAAATGAACCTATAATGGTTTTCAGAGAGATTAGCTACCTTCAGCTTGCTGGCACTGAAGATCAACCAGAAAAACACATAGCTAAGGAAAGCCAAACTGCAGCACCTCCAGCCTGTAAACACTGTGGAAAAACAAAACAAGTCTTACAAGGTTCCTCAACCACAATTTAGCATCTGTTGAAGATTCCTCACTTTTTGTAAGTCATGCAATGGCTATTACAGAACATTTGGAAGAATTCTAGATACTTGCAATGGTTTATCTGGACTGATCCAGAGATCAGTGGGAAAACAAGCAAACTCAAGCACAGCATCTAGGTTAATACCAACAGCAAGCTTGTTTTCATAGTTCAACAGACTGAAGTTATACTGTGAAGTTATTTTGGTAATATACACACTTCCATGAGAGTCTAGAATACTGTTTCTGCTTCCTCAAGTTCACTACGTGGCTGGTGCCCTATCCCAGTCTGTTCTAATCACTGAGGAAACTTAGCTTTCTGAGGTTAACCCTGCTTTAACCCAAAATATGAGTCATGTCTTCCCTTGTCTAATCTATTCGACATCCATTTTGTATTGATTTAACATTATATACTATGAGGAGAAAATTAACAGTAACAGCAGTCATGGTAGAAGAATGAACAACTACATGTCACTAGCCTGTCAAAGCTATCCACACTGAATACTTGCATGGATTCGGAAGAAGACAAACAGGTACTATGGTACCTCAGCCAATTTTCTAGCACAAGCAAAAAACTAAGGAGGAATGAAACGCTGAAACAGAAGAAGAGGACATCTGCAGAAGAGGCTCCCATACCAAATATCCATAACCAAGTCTCCTGACAAGTCAAGTTACATTCACAGGAGATGCTGCGTAAAGCAGCTGCTACTACTGAATTTTATTCAGCATTTGATGATATACAAGACACTCCCCCTGCCCCACTTCATAAAATGTAAGGGGCATAGGTAGGCACAGACTACAAGGATGAGTTTTAGTAACACAGGGTCAACAACTCCGAGTCTTAAGTTAGTGCTACTCAACTAAGGACTGAGGGAAGCACTTTAAGGACACATTTAAGCTAGTGTCACCTAAGAGACAGTAGCTACAGCCATTTTCACGCTGTGTCTCAAGTGCAAGAAATCACATTTGGAAGCTAACTTTTGACTGATAAGTCAGGCATCACTTACATTCACACAGAGCTGCTGCTTCCAGCTATTCTGAAAAGCCACAGAGGGAGTTCCCTCGAAGGCACCATGCCAGAGCTTGCAGCATGAGCCTCAGCAACTCACGTTTAAAAGCAGTTCAAGAGCTCTGAATTCAAAAAGTTGCTCAGAGCTTATTATCATAAAACCAGCTTTTTTTTTGTCAACTATACTTCAAAAGAAATCTCAACTACATCACTGTGTCCTTTTTGCCCCTGTATGCTTACGTTTTGACATTCACTAAAGAAATTTAAGGAAGATTTAAATGTAAGCATTTTGACTTGGCTTGACAAAGTAAATTCTTTAAACAAGTCTGAAAAAGGCTTCCAAAAGACATACTTGAAAAAAAATATAGATTTGCCAGAACAAGTCCGTAAGTCAAGTTTTTCTCTAACACAAGTATCTCATTAATTGTTAGCAACCCTTTGGTTAAGAGGTTCAGAATGCCAGATGTGCATTTTCTAGAAAAAGTAAATATCCATATTATCATTTTTACAGTCAGAAAGGATGACTTAAATTCCACACTCACTAAACCCAAAACTCTACTCAAACAGTTTCACTGCTCTATAGACAGGAAAGTTAACTTGTGACAGAGAAATCTAGAAACAAATGGTATCTGCAAAGCAAAAACAAGTTCCCACTAGGCTCATGCCAGGCTTCACTCATCACTAAAGTGTCTACAGTAGGGATGCCATCCACGTATTCTGGTTGGTAGAAGCAGCCTTGTTGTGTTGCAGGCATCTCACTTCACAGTGAGACAAGTTCTGATGTTGATAGCTCAGGGAGTTTATCCTGCTCAAAACAACTTATTTTGCCTCGTTAGCCAGTCATATAGTATTATGGTGAAAACTCACATGAACACCGTTAAATTCTTTCACAGTATTAGCACAGACAGAATGAACACAGAAGCCTTGTTCGAATAACACTCCTATAAAATTCTTGACATAGAAAAAGTTTAAGCTTTCAAATAAACCACTTCCGAGACAGGCACTGCCTTCTTCTGTGCGGTCAGTGCCTAGCTCGCTGAAGTTTCAACAAAAAGCAGAGTAGGAATACCAAAATACACTACCCTTCACATTTTATTAATTGGCTTATTGCAATGAAGGATGCATGGAACAAGTGCTCTAGCAGGGGCAAGCACACTTGTATCAAAGGCCACAGCACAAAATGGTGCAAACACACAAGACTGAACACAGGTCATGAGCAACAGACATCAAGAGGTAGGTGCCACCAAATTCTCCTCTACCACAGCATTCTCTCTTCCCACAGGCAGACTGCATCAATACACCAGCCAAACAGAGCCTAATAAAATAGGACCATGTTGGATTTTGCATTTCAAAAAATTCCTTTTATTCCTCCAAGGAATCATCTAGCTGTAGCAAATAAATTTCATTAGTGGAATTTGACTTGGCAAAAAGTAAGTCATTTCATTCATTTTATGACTTTGCCATCTGTTTTACCACCCAATTACAAGTGTGTAAGTATTCTTTTGTAGTATTATTTTAACAGCCTTACTTTTGTAGCTATATTTTCTTCTGGTAACTTCCCCTGTTTACATTCTACGCAGTGCAAATTGCTCCTCCTAAAATCCTAATTATTTTTGTTTTATTCACGGAAAGGTGATTTCATATGCACAATTCGCTGAATGAGACTGTTTGCAATACACAAAGACTTGTAATTAACCTTTTGAGTAGGTGAATCAAGAACACAAGTGGTTATAGACCTGGTGTTGTATGGTAATAAAGCATTCACAAAGTTGAAACACTGTTTAGTCTGATCCCTTCCCATTTTTGGATGTTGTTTATTCTAAAACTGAGATCTATGATTCGTAAAATTGGTATAGTCAATCTAGTAGATAATCTAATCGGGCAATTAATTTTCAGTTCAATATATACTTGCTAAACATATGATACATGGTAGAGCTTCATGGCTATTTCACATATTATGGGCCTAAAACATGCAGAGGCTAGAAACAGATGGTATTCAGTTAATGAACTTAGTATGAAATTATTAACATTCAAGTAAATTTATCAATTTCCACATTAAGTGCCAGTGCAAGGCAGTTTTGATCTTGGCCTGCTTAAAATGCTGATCAGACTTTCTTGCAGTACCACAGAAGACACTTCCAAATTAAATGTTCTCAAATTGAAAAGTAGTACAACTTTTAAAATCGCTTTTTGTTCCTATTTGAATTCTTACAGCTCTTACCATACACATGATAATTGAGAACACCACAGAACTGTTAAATGACTTACAAGAACCTAAGTGTGTAAGTTCCAGTTTTAAAAGAACAAGCTATTTTTACAAATGCTCTTTATACAACATATGTGAAAATCAGAAACAAGCATAACATTCATTTTAGACTATGTGGGTAACCAAGTGAAGCAAAAGCTTCTGATAAACAATCTAAAAATTAGTTTTGTAATAACACTCCAAAGGCATGGAGTCTTGGAAAAGAATTATTAAAGATGGTATACTACTGCACATCACCAGATGGATCTCAAGTGTGCCTCTTCCTCCGGCCAGACATTCAACGCAAAAGCTAAAGGCATTCCAGCAGTGGTCACAGATCAAGTCTGCTTTATTTTAAAGGTCAGTCTCTGCAAGGAAGAACTACTATAGAAGTCTATGGTGAAATCTGATAACTTTACCAACATTTAATGCATTTAATTCTACACATGTTGCAATGCTAAACATAACCAAGTGTATTCCTTTCTGTACACATGAACATTAAATTTCAGTTAGAAGTATGTGACCTAATACCTTTTCAATGTTGCATGGTGTAATATGGGATTACCTCTGGCCTACAAAACCTTCCCTACCACTGACTTGTGAAAACATTTTATTTCCAGCTGGTCACTAGCACACTTTCAATTTAGCTGCAGTACTTCTAATAGCATCAGTTCTCCAAAGAATCAGAGCTTTACAGCTTTTTTTCTTTGAGGGGCTTATTTCATTTACCTTAATACACACACAGTCTGAGTCCTGCATAAATTCTGGAAAAGTTAGTGCTGTTAAAACTCATTTCTATTCACAGATAATGGCCAACATGAAAGATCTTAGTCTGTTGAGAATCAGAAACTATGTTCCTGAAAACCTCTCCTTCAAATTGCTGACAATCCAAGAATAACTATGCCACTCTAACTGGGTTAGTTATGACCATTTCAGTATTTTATCATATTGTATTTCACTGTTCATATTTTTTTTTAAATCCAACTATTTGGCTACAAGATTGTTCCTGCTTCAGTTTCCCCTCCCAAAATTATTTCTCCCCATGTCTGTAAAAAAGTCTTACCTCTTAAAAATGTAGTAACACCTATTACAAAGATTACAATATAGAACTCAGCTCCTCAAGCAATGGATGGTTTCTTCATTTTGTTTCCAAACTACACTGAAAATCACTAGAACTAATTTGCTTTTGCATTGCTCTTTAAAATACTCCTGCCTGAAGGTCACTTAAACTATGCATGTTGCACACATGGTGTCAGTTCTAACTCATGCATCTTGCAGAGAAGAATGTTTTGGTTAATTATTTCATTCCTCTATCCATTTTGACTGCAAAAGCTAAAACGTTCAACCTTTGCAAGACAGAAAATACAACAGATATAGATTAACCTTCATTTAATTGTAAGAAAAACAGATGCTCTTCTACTAGAGAAGTTCAACACATGCCAAACCAAGTTACCTAAAAAGATCAACTTTCCCAACAAGATCCAATGAAAAACTTTAAAGAGACAGGACAGTAAAGAAGTTTCTCAAAATAAAAATCAGAACTATCTACGGTTTTTGAATGATTCCAAATGCAAACATTTCAGATCTCACTCTTAGGTTCTTGGGCAAAGAGGAGTGGAAAAATTCTAGCAACTTGGTGAGCAGTTGAACTACAAAATATATCTTTTAAGGGTAATTGCAATCATAAGCCTATCAGTAAAACTAATAACTACATGCCCAACGTTAGTGATTGACAGGGAGACAGTTGCACGGGAGTACATGTACAGGCTTTCCTAAAATATTTTGTGGATTAGCTACTGGCCTGTTGAAGACCACCACCAATCTACAAATTATAACCTCTCTATCTCTGAACACAGGAAATACCAGTTGGCAATGCCTGCAGTGGGATTCATTAACAAAGCACAGAAGCATTACAGATGTGCAATATATATTGGTTAAAAGTGAGTATTTTCCCCTCACAGCAGTACCAAGGGTAAAAAGTTGAGATCACAACTTAAGATCCAAGTTATAATCAAAACAAGATGTAAAATAAGGATTGAGACATAGCTTGGATTAAGTTTTACAATTTAACTCCTCCAAGTCCAAAAGGCAACAACAGTTAAGCAGGAGCTGTTGCTACACAACCACACCTGAGACAAGTTCTTCCCAGAAAGAATGCTGCATTCAGAAAAACTATTTTAACTTCACCCTTTTTAATATTTTAAAACAAATGCTCCTGTATTTTTTCATTAATTGTTCTAAGAAGTCCATTATGTTACACTATACACTAAAAAAAAACCAAGTATGACACAAAGCAAATTAATAATTCAGACTAGCAGCTTTCTTGTTGTTCTTTATCATGGTCTTTTAATTTTTCATTATTGCTCTTATTGCAGTCTTCATTAAACAGGGAAAAACAATCAAGTACTAGCACTCAATGCATCTCAAGTTACAGTCGGCATCTTCCTACTGGGGTACTCCAACACATTGCAGACTACACCGATTTTCACAATGAAAGTTACACACAGCCATCTTTTCTTCCCTGCAACACTATTAATAAACATTTTAGATGGTGAACTCGCTTAACAGAAAGCAGTTTCTGATACTTAGCCTAAAGCATCTGCTCTTTAAATTCTGAATGACAATATTAGACTGTATAGAGAATGAGTCCAGAGTGCAGTGTTTTCTTTCCAGGTTAAGTTTGCCCGTTTTATTACATACCATACTTCCAGTGCATATGAATGAACTGGAATCTCAAAGCCATCATGCCTGATCAGTAGCAGACAAAAAAAATACATAACCTGGAGAGCATAAAGGAAAGATGCTTTAATAAATCGTACTCATACAGACCAGTGCTGCATCACTGACTTTACAATGTGAACTATACCAATGTAAAACAAATTTCATATTTATTTTCAATTTTATTTATTTATTTTTCAGTGACAACTTCAAAAATGTAAACATAAAAATTCAGAGAACTCAAGTTGCATAAGGTGCACTGAGCTATCAGTCATGACCGTACTGGACCAGTCACTGAAGCACTGCAATGAACTCATTAATTTGGATGTTGTTAAATACAAATTTTACCTAACAGAAACCTGCTGTTAAGAGTGTGCAATTTAAAGTGCTATTTCTTAAAATACAAGAGTTCCGAGGATTGGAATAAAGCTTTATTTGCACGTTACATTACAAAGGTAGAATTAATTTAGGTGGTTAAATGTGTAAAAACTTTATAATTTAGTGGTGTCATACCAAAATAGCTCTTCCACACAATAACCACTTTAATTCAGTATCTGATTTTGCTTACTTTGTTCTTCATGGATAACAGCAACAGACGGTTAAGGATGAGCTTCTACCAGCCTTGCTTTGAGCAGGGCCTTTGGTTCCACCTACTCAAACATCTTCCATGGTGCAACCTCACCGGTCAAGGGTGGGTTTTGTGACTGACACAGCACGCCTGTAGAAGTGGGTCACATTAACGTTGTTTTCCTGTCTGTATAGTTCATTTCATTTTGAGGTCTGAAATAAATCCCACTGGGGAAAGTGCTGCTGTAATTAACTGCTTCCATACTAAAAGCTCTTTGAGAAAACAGCACAGCTCTGCCAACAGGACTACACCGGTACAGCTCTGACATGACAGATGAGCTTTACTCTGTGCTGTCTGATGGGCTTCAACAGGAGCGACTGGCAAAGCGAAGGACTATTCTCACGCACAGCTGGCTTTTAACATCCTTCATGGAAGCTGCACATCTGGAAACCTTCTATATTTACTACATTCTGTTTAACGTTGATGGAAACGTTTCTGCTTGCCTGTATGTGGGGGTTATATATAAACATTCACAGACCACTGGGGACAAGGATCAGAGTTAAAGATCAAGTCTAACAGTGGCACAGAAGGGTATTAAGTTAGCATTTCAGCAGGTAAAATGACACACGTACCAAGGCCTGAATGCATGGCTGATTCCTGCTACGTACCTACTAAGCACAGGTGCCAAGTTCCTTTGCAAAATCACATTTTCCATAATTTACAGAAATACTTGTTTGGTCATACAGTGTATTTACATACCATTTTTAAACAAAACCTTGTGGGCCACTGCACCAGACATTCCCGCACTCTTGTATCAAATTATGTAGTAAACTTATTGTTACAGAGAAAAATGCAATACATTAAATGAACTGTACTGGTAGGAATTCAACGTATATTGTAATTGCTTGAACTAAGGAGCCAGTATCACAAAATAAGCATCATCAGTTCCACTGAAGTAACGATTGCAGAGTTACTACACAACCAATTCTCTTCATATCTCATGTTTGTGCTACCTTCTTTGCATTCTTGGCTCCTCTCCATATTACCATTATAAACTGATTACAGCAGAGCTTATTTTGAATTCTCTATAGTAACTGTGTTTTTCATTACATTTCCTCTCTTTATGCTTTCTAATCTCTCCTACATACCTCTTTCTCCCTTCTTCCCCTCTACGCACACCTTGGACACTTCAGTGTTACCAATCCACTGCTCCAAAGGTGCTAGGAATTTTGACAGACAAAACTAATCCTAAATAAAACAACAGACTAAGCCACCCTCTAGGCAAAGGCAATCAATTCTCTCATTGGGTCATTCTAAGGCAGTGTTACTTGGCTTATACAACATTTCTTTCCAACTTGCTCCCACTCCTAAATCCAGTACTGATTTTTTTTCTGTAGGAATTTGATTATTTTTTTTTGCTGCTGTGTCGAGCTCCTCAGTAAAAGCAGCATAAGCCTGACCTGATAGCTGTGGATTGCACATCTACCAAAGAGATTTGACAAGAAGCTGTGCCCATTGACAAACCCTTGGTTGGTAAGTGCTCGCTCTGACTCACAATACTTAAGAAAACATGACAAGAAGCAAAACAGGATTTAGTAACTCCCTGGTCTGTCTGCAAACCACATGTGATATAGTTAAAGTGACTCCAAGTTCTTTACATCCACAAGGACTGGGAACAATTTCAGATTCCACAGACAGTAAGACTTACCAATAACATTTTAGAACTACCCTGAGAGTTTTTAAGTACTACAACAGACTAGTAACACACAAGCATTTCTTCCCAGCTTCGTAATTTATAAAATGTAAAACATTTTGCAGAACATTCAGTGGATGTACAGTAATTACACCAACTGTTCTGTTTTCTCGGTTCCTCACATCAATTCTTCATAAGGTAGGAAGCAGACTTAAAACAGTTGTCCCATAATTGCGTGTGTGATGTGGGCAGGCTATAATATGTTCACAAGAATGCTGTCACTAGCCTACCAAACTACCTTGTTCACTTAAAATAGATTTCAATTTAGATGCAAAGTAATTTCAATAGCTTAGAGTAATTAGAAGTTTACTGGAAGCTGTCTGTAAGCACCTTCAAGGGGGTGGGGAGTTCCCAGAACACACCATGCATGTGATCAGTGACTTATTCCCAGGACCACTTTATCATATAGCGCTTGCCAGGTTGGCAAAACAAAGCAAGCTAACCACAAAGTTCCAAGATTTTTCTTGTACAAGTATTTCTTCCTCAATTGTGAAACTGAAGGGAAAATAATGCTCTTGGCAATTAGCTGAAATGCAGTTGCCAAAATAACTTTTTACGTAACAAGACACTGTACCTGCATCATTCTTTGATACCAACTACTGCCATACATCAGTTTCTGAGACAGCACCACCCTTCACCTCAGCAGTTACCTTCTTTCAAGTCAGATGCATTTGAAATTTAACAGGAGTAAAAGCACATCTTAGAACACTCCTGTTTCAGGGTAGTCCCTTCAAAAAAGTGTAAGCAGGGATGTCAGAGTATGACTTAACTAAGGTTAAGAACACAACTGTTCTTATGGAAGTCAGCCTGAATACAGAAGACACATGGACCACTGCAAGTTCTCCAGCAACGCTTATTTAACAGTCTTGTGTTCCTCCTTGGTTGCTTTTAGCCAGCACTGCCTTATCCTCACAGCCACATCTCTCCCCGCCCGCCTCCTCCACATTTTTTTCCCCCCAAATAGCCTACTATTTCTCAGGATTATTTATGTAAAGAGGTTCACAGGTGACACAGATAACAAACACATAGCTATCAGACATTCTAGGTTTCTCTTTCATGGTAAAGATTCTCTCTTTAAGGTTTAGAGAAAAAAAAAAAACCACCAAAAAACAAACAAACAAAAAAAGATTACAACATTGCCAAAGTGCACACAACTCAAAATACTGACTTCACCTTGAAATGGTTTTATTTTTTTCCTTCCTCAAATTCAGAAGAACATGACAAAGCGAAGACTGAGACCAAGGAATCTTCAATAGTAAAGGAGTACATTCACTATTTAGTATCACAGCTTATTTAACCCCACAGCTGACCTCTCATGCAGCGGACTGAAAGCTTTTTCTGATCCTTTTGTGTAAAAGTATGTTACATTCTCTCAAAAAAAAAAAAAAAAAAAAAAAAAAAAGGTAAACATCACTAGCACTGGTGAAGCCCATAACTTCTACCATTTGGAGGTTTCCACAAAAAGCTGTTCCACAAGCAGAGACTAAAGGGTTTAAATCTACATCAGAGATTTACCCATCACATAGTTGTTCTTTATTCTATTAGGAATGCTCACAATTTCCCAAGATTTAAATGTTGAGGTACATGCTATTAGGCAAATAAGTCAGCTGCAAAGAAGAAAGATTTTTATGTAATAAACCAGTTATTATCACTATTAATTATACTGATAACTAAGAGTACGCCATCATCTTCTCCCAGTCCATGCAGACCCTCTCCCAGGTGCTCCTCTCTTTTCAGTTTAACCTTTATTGGAAAAGACAAAGAACAACTCATAGCTTTTTGTGCTGACCTCTCTATAACCTGTCTCCAGACACTGGCATGCCAGTAGAGGTATGCATTGCTTCCACTTGTGAAAGCGTAATGGCTTGCACTGCAGAATGCAAAGTCTCTTTCCAAGGAGAACTGGAAATGAAAACTTGAAACAAAACATTAGGGTCATTTTGAGTCTGAAAAAAAAACATTTTGAAAGTCTTTCTGCCAAGGCAGTTCAACGATGCTACAAAGCAGACACAGATCACACATAAAAATCTCTCTCCGGGTGACTCTTGGGATACGTATGGCCCACTTAACATATTCATTTTGAAAGAGACTCAATTAAGGGGAAGGAGCTGAAGCTATTAGCTTCCATTTAAAAGAAACCCAAAGGTAAACACCAAATTATTTACCTAGCCAAATACGTAAGCATCGAAAGGCTCTTATTATTTAGTGAACTTAATAGGCATACTTTGTACTTCTTCCTTTTGTTGCTGACAAGCACAAGCTATAGTTAGCAGCAACGCCTTTTAACGTGTACCACTACAGAAAAGAACAACACACGAAAGCGAGCAGCAATTAAACGTTACAGAAAACCTGCTCTTACTCATCCTCATCCTCACCCTGCAACGCACGCACACAGACAGGCACGGAGGCCCCGGCACCCGGCCGCTGCCACGGCAGGAGCCGCCGCCGCGGCGGCAGCCGGCTCGGTCCAGCCTATCCCGGGTAGGCTCGGCCGTGGGATGAGAGCTCGGGCTCCTCTGCCCCGCCGGCCCCGAGGTGCGGCCCCTTTGTTCGAGGTGAAGGCGCTGCCGCCGCCGCGCTCCGCCCTCCGCAGGTGCGGGCGTTGGCCGCGGTCACCCCGCGCCCCTGAGGACGCGGCGGGGACGCCGCACCTGCCTCACGCCGCCGCCGCAACAGGAGGGGGCCGGACCCCGCCGCAGTCCCACCCCGGGGGCTCTGCCACCGCCCCCTCCCCGCTCCCCTCAGCGCCCAGGGAGCGGGCAGCAGCAGGCCCGCGGCGGGAGGCCCCCAAGGTGGACGCCCGTAACCCACAGGGAGCGGCCGGGTACCGGCCGCCGGGCCCCCGCGGAAGGCTCCGGGTCCCAGCCGCGGCCGCGCCCGCCTCTCCCCGCACCCCAGGGTGGGGCCGGCAGGCACAAACCAAGGGCGGAGGGGCGGCAGCCGCGCCCCAACGCCGACCCCCGGGTGGGGAAGAACGGCGGGCGCGGGGCCGCGGCGAGAAGCCCCAACCCGCTTCCCCCGCACCGAAGCGCTCCCCCGGCGGCGGGCGGGGCGGGGTCCCTGCTCCAGCGGTCTCCCCCTCCCCAGCGCCGCTGGCGGGGCGCCAGGCGGCTGCCCCCGGGCCCGGCCCGCGTTTGCCCCCCCCGGACTCACCTGCGGCGGCGGGGGGGAGCTCCGCTGCCCGCCGGTGGAG
>WHYT01016275.1:49493-80613 GCA_009806455.1 Tetrax tetrax
GAAGCCATGTTGGCTGTCACCAACCACCTCCTTGCTCTCCATGTGCCTTAGCATGGTTTCCAGGAGAATCTGCTCCATGACCTTGCCAGGCACGGAGGTGAGGCTGACCGGCCTGTAGTTGCCCGCGTCTTCCTTACTCCCCTTTTTAAAAATGGGGGTTATGTTCCCTCTCTTCCAGTCATCAGGGACCTCACCAGACCGCCACGATTTCTCAAATATGATGGCCAGTGGCTTGGCAACTTCATCCGCCAGTTCCCTCAGGACGCGCGGATGCATCTCATCAGGCCCCATGGTGTGGTTTTAAAAATCCTTAGTTGCAGAAAAGGTGTCGCTGGTGGCTGACAACATACGCATGTGGTCACTCCTGTTCTCCCTCTCTTGTTCCCTTCATCTTTTCTTGACCGGTAATCGTACCCCTTCCCGTCACATTGCGTAGAAGGGAAGCTCCATTGCTGAAATCAATCAAGTCTTTGTACAGATTTTAATAGCAGTTTGGATCATGCCTAGAAAGTATGAAATACATTATTTCGGTCATTTGTATTATGGCTCAGATCAGGAGCACACCTCTGAAACTAAGCTGTCGATTGTCCTGATTTACTCTGCTTTGATTTGCATTGTAGAATGGTCTTGGAAAAAGCAAACTGGATTTGTTTAGGATGGGACACCGAGATGCGCTGCAGGAGTGCGCCTCAGTCACTTCCACTGCTAATGGGGGTTCTGTCCAGGAGCAGACCAGAGCTAGTCTAGAATAACCTCCCCCCATAATACATATAGTGTGGTTGTGTTCAGCCCCAATTGGGACGAGACTATGCAGTCTCTCTTTCACTCCCCCCACCCTTTGAGAGAATAGGGGGAAAAATGGCTCGAGGTTTGAGATAAGGATGGGGAGGAATCCTTCAAGTTACCATTGCACACAAAACAGACTCAACTTGGGGAAAACTATTCATTTATTTCTAAAACTAGCAGGAGAATGAGACAGGGAACAAGATAATCTCCCCCTCCATCCTTCCCTCTTCCTGAGTTTAACCTTATCTTTACTACCTTCCCCCCCGAGCGGCACAGGGCAGAAGAGGGAATGGGGGTTGCTGTCAGTTCATCACGCCTTGTTTTACACTGCTGCTTCATCGTCAGGGAAGAACTCCTCACATTCCTCCCCTACTCCATTGTGGGGTCCCTCCCACGGGCCACAGTCCTTTGTGAAACTGCTCCGGCGTGGGTCATCTCTTCCACGGAGTGGAGTCCCTCTAGAACAGCTGCCCCAGCGGGCCCTCCACGGGCCACAGCCGCCTTCAGGCATCCACCTCCCCCGGTGTGGGGTCCTTCACGGGCTCCAGATGGATCTCTGCTCCTCTGTGGACCTCCATGGGCTGCAGGGGGACAACCTGCTCCACCATGGTCGTCACCACAGGCTGCAGGGGAATCTTGGCCAGGAGCCGCATTACTCCTCCCCCTCCTTCTTCACTGACCTTGGCGTCTGCAGCCGTTCCTTGCAACAGGCTGGCAGATGCCTCTCAGGATCCTTTTTACATCTTATTCACTTCTCATCTCCTCTCCACTTCTTGCAGCCGGGCCGGGCCGAGTTGGGCCCAGTCAGCCACCCGGCGAGAGGCCAGAGGGCAAGGCCTGCAAGGCCCACAAGGCTCGCGCCTCCCCCTCTGCGCCTCTGCCCCCGCTCAGCTGCTTCACATCTTCTTCCCTTTTTTTCCTGTTTTCCCCTTCTTAAATATATTATCACAGAGGCGTTATCACGGGACATTCTGCTACCAATTGGCTCAGCCTTGGCCAGCAACGGGTCTGCCCTAGGCCCAGCCGATTCCACTGAACAAAGGGGAGCGACTTCTAGCAGTTTCCTACAGAAGCTACCACATTAGGCCCCCCTGTCACCAAACAAAACCAGAACAGGTTGCCAGAACCTTGATACCAAATGTTTCACTCCGTGGAAACGCCCCTCTTTCACCATGCTGCTTGCTAATAGACATGGCCTTCATTCTTTTGATTTCCCTTTGGAGCTATCTTGTTTAAGACAACAAACATCATTTTATTTTGAATTTGTGTCCTGTGGCCCAAGCTGCATATCATAATGCCATAAAAAACCAGCTTATAGTATACCTTTCATCCTCGGTTTGCGAGATATCCCCTGGCACCTTGCCTAAACCAAGTGGAAAAAAATGAGCTCTTTAGCTCAAAACTAACAGAAATATTTCCATGAAAATGTGTTACACTAATAATTCCTATGCAATTGCTAGCAAGTGACCACAATGAGAGCATCTCTCTAGCACCCATGAGGTTTTAGGGCATGCCTCTGGCTCCTCAGCGTAAGAAAGCAACTGCTCAGAGGAGAGTAGTTATTGCAACTATTCCACTGCACAGACTGCAAAGGAACTTAGGGCTGTGCAGCCCCAGGTAGCAGCAGGTTTGAATTGCTCACTGCTCTCTGGTGTTTAAATGCTGCAGCAGGCACCTAATATCATATAGACAGTGTAGCAGACATTTGCAATGTGGCCCTAAGGATGTATGTAGCGATTGTCTTTTGTTATGTTTTAGCATATGTGCCAGTACAGCTCTGCATGTAAAATATTTGCAGAGAAAAATTACAAAGTGTAATTAAGCAGAGATGTAATTAATTGTGTGCTAGTAGTAGCTGCCTTATGTACCATAATACAACTAAGAAACTATCTGACACTGACAAGAATTTCATTTATTTTAAAAAGCTAAAGATACAGTGGACGTGTCAGACAAAACATGTTTGAATCTTTGGGAAAAACATCAAAGAGCAACTTCCTTTCCCAGGGAACAAAAACTATTTGTTCCCTTTACTTTAGTACACATTTTTTAGCACACAGTATATATCTACAGTATGCATAATTTAACATGGTAATTTTATCTTAGATTTTTCTTGACATGAATGAATGAACCACCTGCTTTGGAAAACCACTTTGTCATACATAAAACATCTATTCTTTCTTCAAGGTCTCAATAAATCTTCCAGGGTGAGAGAGACTTCCTTTTTCTAAGGGACAAAATAGAAAGGGAACAAAACCACTTACTGGTTTTTGAGGGCAACCTCCTATTTCAGCCCAGAATTGATTAGCCTGGCATCTGCTGGGTCTGTGGGTGTGTGGACCTTTGTGTTGTGAAGTATTGCTGAACTGAAATCAATACAGGGAGGTAGGATTTCCTGGTATTATGGGTAATTTCTTCTCTTTGATGCTGGTAGCACAGCTATATCAGAATTTATTAGGCAACATTTTATTACCAATGCATAAGGACGCATGAAATTTTTTTGTGATTTAATGGAGTTTCTAAGTAGCCGGACTGAACAGCAGAAACCACCCAGTGCAAATCCACCCTGTATTCCGGGGAGAACCACCTTCCTGACAAAGGGAAAGTGCTAGAAGCTTTCACCTGCCTCCAGTCTGTACCAGTTGTGAGAAACCATAAGTAACAATGAGTAAAGAATATGGTAAATTATTGCTTGGCTAATTATCAGCATAGTCATACTTCCCAAGTTTGTAGCTCTGTGTGCTTTTGTGCGTGTTTGCATAAGCGACAGTCAGGTTTTAGGGACACACTAGGCTTGAGGTATGTAAGTGGCATGCTCAAGTGCAGACTTGGTACGTAGCTCCCACTTTATGCAACAGAGCGCGATGGCTGCCTTGAGAAGGTGGTGCATGTATTGGGGAGTTGAATCTCTCTCTGAGTGTGTCTGTTTCTCTCCAAAAACTAGCAGGAGAATCTGATGTGACAAAACTTATCTCGGTGCCTGCTGTTAGGCAGTACAACTCTAGATCTCAGAGAACAGCCTACTGGATTGAGATTCGGGTAATTATAATTCTGCTCTGTGCTCATTTTGGCTGGGATAGAGTTAATTTTCTTCATAGTAGCTAGTAGACGGCTATGTTTTAGATTTGTGCTGAAAACAGTGTTGATAACACAGGGATGTTTTAGTTATTGCTGAGCAGTGCTTATACAGCATCAAGGCCTTTTCTGCTTCTCACACCACCCCACCAGTGAGTAGGCTGCAGGGTGCACAAGTAGTTGGGAGAGCACACAGCCGTGACAGTTGACCCCAACTGACCAAGGGATATTCTATACCATATGATGTCATGCTCAGCAATAAAAGGTGGGGAAAGAAAAAGGAAGGGGGGGGACTTTTGGAGTTACGGCATTTTTCTTCCTAAGTAACCTTACACATAGTGGAGCTCTGCTTTCCTGGAGACGGCTGAACACCTGCCTGCCAATGGGAAGTAGCGAATGAATTCCTTGTTTCGCTTTGCTTGTGCGCATGGCTTTTGCTTTACCCATTAAACTGTCTTTATCTGAACCCATGAATTTTCTCACTTTTACCCTTCCAATTCTCTCCCCCATCCCACCAAGGGGAGAGTGAGCAAGCGGCTGCATGGTGCATTGTTGCTGGCTAGGGTTAAACCACGACATATTCTCCCAGTGTCACTATTCTGCTCTGATCTTGGCCAGGCCACTGTCCATTTCCCATCCCAACTTTCATCTGCCTATTGTATTTAGAGGTTAAGCTCTACAAGGTAGGAATAGTCTTTCTCTATGCTTTTGCACCACGTGTAATAGAGGGAATATTTTTGTGATGTGCACAGATAAACATCAGCTATTCTCAAAATGAAGCAATCCAGTCCAGATTATGAACACTATAAATCAACACGCACACACAAATGTTGTGTGGGCAGTCGCTTCTACTACTCTTGCTCAATGCAAGGACATCTTAATCTGTCAGCTGACGGAGGAGCTTCCCATCATCTGTGACCGCCTCCAGACCTGTCACACATATTCCCCTACACTTACAAACAGATACATACCCCCTAAAACCAAGATAGTGGGATTACTCTAGTGAACTGTTGGGTAATGAAATACTTGCATTTGCTTAGCTCTATTAGTTGTCCAAATGACATTATTCTCACTACTCCATCTGAGCTAGTCATGGTGCTTAGCACTCCTAGCTTTCTTACCATTTTGAAAAGATGATCCACCTCTGAATACTTTGTGCCTATACAGAAAGTGCAGTGAGGTGACCTGAATAACAATGAATCCAAGAGTACTGATGAGTTTGCAGTCATTCATCTTGTCATTCAACAGTGCTAGGAGAAATTACATCATTCTAGGAGGTGACTAGGAATCTGGAAATCTGAAATTTAAGGGTTACAGCACAGTTGGTTTATGAAATATTAGAACAGACAAAAACATTACCAAGAACATAGTTAAAGAATTACCCAATTTCTAAAAATATACAAGCACCAACATGTATAATACAACATTTATTGCATGTCTTTATAATAAGTCTTGAAGTTTAATTAGTTTTTATTTTAAAACATAAGGTATGACAAGCAATATCAAATTGCTTAACCAATATAGAATGATGTAAAATACATAGTTTATATAGAGTACCTGAATACATAGCACTGGTGTAACGAGTTGGCATTTGTTGAGCTCCTTTATGGTATTGTCTTTCCTGAAAAATGTGTCCTTCCCACATACTATTTTACTGAAATCAGTATTTGCCACTGTGTGCTATTTCTTTTTTTAGTCTGCATGTTATATAACCCATATCCTGATATATATTCAATCAGAACACTTAAGCCTAACAATAATCTCCAAGCCAATATTGGTTTAAAATAGCTCAAAGTAGACCTGAAGTAATTTCACTTTTGTGTCATGAAAATAACACAAAAATATCATAAAAATAGTTTTCCTAATCTTTGAGTTGTCTATGTAATTGTTTATCTCATCTTTACCTTTTTATATCTTTTCTGCTTTCTATATCCTTCCTTTTCTATTGCTTCTGTTTTTCATACTTTGTATGGTTTCATACTTACTTCATGGTTTTTACTTGTCGCTTTACAGCCTTTGTGTTTCTCTAGCTTCTTTCCCCGTATCTCTCTTTCTTTGAAGGTTTTCTTCTTTCTTCTGAAGGGGATGTGCAATAGCAAAGTAAGGTAAACTGCAGTTTGGTTTCTAGTTCTGCGGCTGTGGCCAGCTTCAGGAGTCATATCCTCTCCCCATCTCTTTGTTTCCCACTCTAGAAAACAAGATAATTAAGCTGTCCTCCTGTGTGGCTAGCTTTAAGACATACTGGTGTAAAGCTTTTTTAAGCACAATTATTCTCTTTCTTTACTTCACCTCTTCTCTACCTCAGTTACCTCCTCAATGCTCATAATGATTTTCAGCTCCTTAACTAACACTTAGCTCCCATTCTTCCCCAGCTTCTAACAGTATAATTTTCAATATGGACCTTCAACATACTGTTGTTATTACTAATTCTGCCGTATTCTGTAGATTATGTGCCAGCTGTCTTCACTTTATCTCTAACTTGAAGGAGATGGGTCTTAAGATCTCTATCTTAAGTGATGGGTTCCATTGATTTCACCTGACTGATGTCAGTAAAGAACATGAAGGATGGTGCAACACCTGATTTCTGTTATAAAAATGATCAGAAGAGCCTTAGAAAGATGAGAGCTGTGGGATAAGAAACAAGTTTTCAGTTATAGACACCAGTTACAGTGTCCTCTGAATCCTTGTAAAGAGAAAATGTGCGCATGTGAAGCCAGCCCTCCCATGTTCATTCATGAAGCTATTTAAATCATGGTCACATGTCTCTAGTACCTTTGGGAAAAGATTTAGACAAGAACTTCTTGGATATTATAATGCTAACATCAAGCAGCAATCAAATGTTAGTCACTGACATTGACTATGCTCTGAGGAAAAGATATGCCTTGTCAGTGCCAATGCATTTCTACATCATGACCATTTGGTATGAACCTACTTTTTTGATGTCTGTCTATACAGCCTTTGGCTTTGAAGGATCTTAATAACTTTCAGTGAAGGAGTAGGAAACAGTCAAAGCCTGCCAGCGTTAAGTGCCTCAGACTACAATGCCAGAAGTGCTATTCAGTAAGTCGTGAAGTAAAACTGGTTCAGTCTGTATGACTGTAGTGAAATAAAATGCAGACACCAACATTCTGATGTTACTCTCAGGAACAAAATATTTACACTCCATAACTGTGGAGATGATGTGGAGTGTGAAGGAAAGACTACAAAACATATTATAGTATTTATGGGTTGTAAAGCCATAAACTATAGACGGCATCAGACTAAGCCATGATTTATAAAAGCTCTGCGGCATGGGGGTTAACCTACCTTAAATGGAAGAGCACCTAGGATAGATAAACGAATTGTTTGAATGCTCACCATTTTTTATAAACACTGATTCACGTTCCAGTTACATTTCCATTTTATAGCTCTATCACCACTGATCACTCTAAAATCCCATGGCACTTTTTGAAGGAATATAATATTACCTCTGATTTCCTGACCGCGTATCAATTCAGATACTCACTGTGACACCTCTTACACATTCTGCGGTTCTAACTGGAACCACTCGTTTCCAATGGCCACCCTAGGCCCCAGTTCTGTATTTTTACTTACTGTGGGCTGTTATGTAGCTGCTGTTTTCTCTCATCAACAGTTCAGCTGAGGGCTTCTGGAAAGATGCAATTCTAAGAAAGTGCTGGAAGCAGGCCAATGAAGAAATTCCTCGTGATTTATTCTGGTTTTAATTCTTTAGATAAAAAAAAAAAAAAATCAAGACTGGATGTAAGATTAATAGAAAAAAGCTACCCTCAGCTCCCCAAAAGAAACCAGAAACAAGAAAATATACCAATGTTGCACTGAATATGGAATTCCTGGAATCTTTTCCAGACTGCTATCGTTAAAATGTATCAACAGTATGGAAAGTTTTCCCTTGTTCTTTATTAAGTCTAAGAGTATCTTCACTGAAACAAAGAGTTTACTTGAATTCACGTAAGAATATGAATGGAAAATACATTGATTCTGTCTCAGAAGAACAATGTGTCATTCAGTGAAATGCAAAAATCATCAGAAATGGAAGAACTGTGAAATTACAAAATGTTATTTTCATATGAATCACAATGTTCCCAGGGCATGCATTGTGAAGCATATTACAAAGTCAGGAATTCAGCAAGATGCAGAAAATCATGACAAAAATAAACAAAGTAGTAATAGTAATGAATTTCTAAAAAGGTCCCTAAAGAAGCATACCAGTTTTAACCCTTTAAAAGGGGATAAGATATTTGAGAGCAAGAGATGGTTTTCTCTGGGGACAAATTATTTTTTAACTGTGCACATGAAAGTTTCTTCCAGCAGCACTTTTTGCTGAACACGCAAAGAGAGAGTAATGTAGAGCAGGTGGGCATGCAGGATTCATACAGTAATTTCTGTTATCTTTTATACTGATGATAATGCTTGGCCCATTGCTTTTTTTTTTTCCCTGTGAACTGACCCAGTTAAACATTTGTGTATCTAATATGCCTGATATGTTATAATTAGATGTTTTTTAATTATTCAACACTCTTAACTCTTCTCTTGAGTGTGGTAATTTGATACAACAGTTCTGAATACTGAAACAACACCTTGATCCAAGCTTTCTAACAATGCTGCTGTTTCTCATGTATGATCTTAGGCAATGTTACAATTTTATGTTGGTATGAAGGCTACTACTTCTCTTGGAATATTGTCTTGTTATGAAAATCTGGCACTGTCCCTATCCTGGAAAAATGATGCAAATTCATCTGCCTAAACACTTACAATTGAGCACAATAAAAAAAAGGTTATTTTGTGTTTAAAAATTAAAGTGAATTTTAGGCTTAACAGCCGTGCTAGACTGTAACTACTTAAACTTAAAGTCCTCTGCTTATTTACAGAACAGCTATTGTGCAGACAAGGTAAGCAGTGGCATGTTTCCCTCCATTATTTTGGAAATATTCTCTCCAAGATGGTCAGAGAATAATTTACTTTTCTGCTTATTCAAGCAGTGATCAAACCACTGGAGTTGGTAGCAAGATCACAGAGACTCCAGTGAGCTGAGGATCATGGCAAACATTTATGAAAATTACTAAAAAAATATTAAACACTACCAAGTTGTGGTATGTCATATGTGAACACACCCATTCACAAGATCTGGACTGAGGCAATCTCCTTACTTTACATGGGCCATAATATGTGTTCTTGCCCAGCAGAAAACATTTCAATACATTGTTCAAGCAAACCTAACCAAAAATGCCTCTCTAGAAATGCTGAAAACATGTTTTTAAATGGATGCACCAAGTCACATGCAAAGCTTATGATTATACCTATAGTCTCTTCTAATGTCAGTTTTAAATAAATAAATGAATATTCAATAGCATAAGCCAAGCTATTAATTTTAGGAAAATGTGATCTATCACAAGTGTGGAATGATGCCTACAGGAGGGCATCAGTTACAGTTACCCTGTAACTCCATCAATTTACTTGATCACCTTTCCCCTCCTTTGTAAAAGCTGAAATGCAAGCATATTTAAAACTCTTTCAGCTGCATTGTCTTTGTCTAAGTAATATGCTTGGCTGTTTGGAGACAAATACCACTTTTTGGCACACACCTTATACTTCTGGTATTCCTAGGTCCATACGTAGTTTTCTCCGTAATCTTAGTGAGGCCACCAGATTATTTACTTTCTACTCAGGTGCCTACATAAAAGTCCAAGATCGTCTCTTTTACCTGTTATGAGACTGTTTCAGGCACTGCAGCATGACTGATGACAGTTGAAAACAGAAAGCATGCTGTAAAGTATCTTGGAACAGTGCCACACAGGGTTCATGTAGGAAACACACTCTTCTTGCTATAGACCTAGCACTCCCCAGTCACCAAGTTTCAAGCTAATGCCTGTACAAATGTCTAGGATTAAACCCTGAACCTCACACTTCCATTGCACACTGATTCCTATGTACAAGGAGACTAGCAACATGAGGCGGCTACAAAAGGATGCACAAATATAATGCAAACATTATAGATAGCAATAGTCTTTTTTTTTTTTTTTCTCTACTGCTGACGTAAACTAAAATCTCCCTTATGGAGTGCTTCCCTGTTTTTCTGAGTGATTGTTGCTATCATACCTCCCCCTGCCTTTCTTCTACAGTAAAATTCAATCTTTTCCTGAGAGTGCTACAGCTTCTGAAAAAACGGGGACAAACTTTATGCCTTCTCCTTTGGACTTAGATGTGTAAGAGCATAACTGACAGAGTGTCTCACTGCTTCTAAAAATTAGCCAAGTTGAGAAATTACGATGCTTTGCTTACCAAGCTTCTCAAGTTCAAACACTAACACCTGGGGACCAGTTTTGTGAGGGAGCACCTGTGAGTGCTGTGGTGCAGGTGCTACAAGTAGGAGCCCTGGTTTCTTCTGGTATGGCTGGAGATGGAGTTGCAGGGTGGGGCCCAGTCCTCCTGTAGGCATCAAGGTATGGGGGACTGGGAACATTAGTGGGGGAATGTTGTCTAGTAGGGGTGGTTGCAAGAGCTGGTTGGGGTCTGCTGCTTCCCCTTTCTCCAGCTAGTTGAGGTGAGCAGCTTTATAGGGCACTATAGTTTCTGCTTTCTTATCCTCCCAACAGGAGGATGATGCTGCCAGCCTCTGCTCAACATCTCTGTTTGGTGTATGCAAAGGGTATAGATGTCCCTCTCCTACTCTGTCTCCCTCCCCCTCTGTAATGCTGCTGGCTCAAAGGGGACAGTTCTCTGTGGTTATTGTGCCCTCCAGATCAAAGAAGCACTTTGCAATGCTGCTTCTGGTGCTAAGGGATAAAGCAGAGTATGTTGCAGGGACTCAATTTCCTCTTACTAATCAGCCTGGACTCTTCTTACCTGTCTCAGGCTGATGTATCAGGAAGCTTGCTCTAGATTTATTCCTGATGGAATTTGTGGTTATGGATGCACCGTGTCTTGGCAAAAAGCTTTATTTGAGGCTCTGAGGTCAGAAAGAGTTTAAGGAGACTGATGAGGGACTGGCCCTGTTCTCCTTCCTTGCTGTCTCAGTAAAAAAAAAAGGAACTTTCCATTGAGATTATCCCTCTGCAAAATCATAGAATAGTTAGGTTGGAAGGGACCTTGAAAGGTCATCTAGTCCAACCCCCCTGCAAGAAGCAGGGACATCTCCAACTAGATCAGGTTGCTCGGAGCCCCGTCCAACCTGGCCTTGAATGTTTCCAGGGATGGAGCGTCCACCATCTCTCTGGGCAGCCTGTTCCAGTGTTTCACCACTTTCATAATAAAAAAATTATCTTTAATCAAAATTAGCTCTAATGAGCTCTAGGAGGGTGTAGAGATCTGGATGCCTAAAACCCATGGCAAGGCCTTGGTATTTATTAAGAATACACATATGAGATTGTGCATAGGTAAAGAAAGCCTAGTTGTTTAACAAGCTGAAGATTGGGCTCTGTATTTAATGTGGAGAATGCTTTGTCTATACAAAAACTGTCCCTGCCCTTTTTCTGTCAGAAGTCTTACAAAAAAATAGATATTGGTATGCAAAATTCAACTAAAACATTTTTTTCTGCCTCTTCTTTTGAAGCATAACACCTACGACCTTAATAATTTTTTGTATTTTTCCTTCTCCAACTTTTCTGTTGGCCAATGTAAATACATGCTATTAAATTCCGAACATTTTGACATGTTTTTCAGGTGCTGTGACAGCTATTTCTACAAATGCTTTAATGGAACAGTTGCGTTTAAAATATCAACATAAACCATGGACTGAAACTCTGAAACTTGTCCATTTTTGCATGGTAAGAATTGCATATTAGGTGAGAGAAGGATATATGGTGTAAGAGCAGGTTGCCAAGATGGTTCAAAGACTGCTTGACTTTAAAAAAATCACCCCACTCCTCTACCTCTGCCCCCAAATGGTGCCTATTATAGCCTGGCTCTTAATTTTTTCTACAACAGTGGATTTAAAAAAAAAAAAAAAGCTTCCTGTGTTATTTTAACAGTTTAAAGGTAGCTTCTTGTATTATTATAACTCTTTAGGAGTTAGCACTGATTGTCTATATTTTAGACTATTTTCCATTCATTATCATTAGCACATTCATAGCATGTAAAGACAATTTTTTACCTGTAGGACTGGGAGAAAATACTTTTTTTCAGAAACTGGCCTGAAACTTGCTATCTAGACTCTCTCCTGATGTGATATACCTTAAGTTGTTCCATGCTTCCTGCCCTTCCAGCAGTTAATTAGAATTAAGAATCATATTTATGAAAAGCAAATTAGCACAACTGCTGTGAGCTTAGTATAAAAAGTCCCATTGTTTCCACGCTTCTTTTTATTAACGGTTAACTAAAGCCTTACTCTGAAAACAATGTTCTGAGTTTGAACACAGTGAAAACTTTTAATCAGTGAATGTTTTTTCTGAATTGAAGTGTGAAGTATGAGAACTTTTCAGACAAGAGCTAGAAAAGAAGCTGGGAGAGTTTGCTTGCTGCTTAAGTTAATATCTTCAGCTGGAACTTGCACTCTTTAACCAAGGACACCTGTGGCACTTACTGATCTCTCCTTTTTACTCAGGCAGATTCCTCCTAAAAGAAAAATCTAAGTATTTTCTTGGCTGATCTCTAATATGGTCAAATTAGCTGACATTAGGAGACACAGCTTGTGTTCAGCTCAAAAGAAAAGGGAATAGAAAGCTGCTCCCTGCTCCAAAGGCCTCTGATGTAGAACTACCGCACAATGGGGTCTTCACAAATCCGTTCAGTGCTGCTGTTTTAGAGATAGGTATAATCATAGGTCCCCTCTGTTTGACAAAAATAAATTAGTGTTTTGTTGCACTAGGCATGGGAGTTTTGTCTCTCATGCAGTAATGTTCTTTAAGGAGTTTTTCTGTCTCTCGTTTTCACAAATTTGCTAGGATAAACCACTTCAACGGCCTGTCAATAATGCTCCAGATAGTCCATTGCTGTCTTGCATGGAGAAGATACAGAGGACATTAAATGGTAATGAGCTGTCGGGTAACTCAGTGGTTTTTTTGTAATATTCTATGGAAACTACCCACCCTTCTCTATTGATGATGTTCTGCACAACAGGGGTCAAATGTACAAACAGAGGTGGATATGACACAAGAGACTTGTGACTCATCTTTGGGCTAAGCCTTCAGGCTATAGCTATTCTCAAAGTGTGAGAAGCTCTACCCAGCATAGCACTCATTAATCATAGGGTAATAGTTGTCATGCAAGAGATACTGTTTTCTCATTACCTAAATCATACCCTTTAAAGCAGGATAATACTGGTTCTACTTGATCATTCCAGCTTGATTAAATAACATTTCTGGTTTTTTTGCAGCTAAATCTTTGTTTTCTGTGATAAACAGATTGGAATCTTTATCCAAACAAAAAGGGTAAGTTTGTTTATTAATGAATGCAAATGAGCAAGCATGGCCCCAAGTCCAGTGAGGACTACCATCTGGATGGCTTGTCAACAATTTTTTTTTTTTTTAGCTCAGTGTTCTAATGGATTGTATTACTTGGAACAGGCATAACTGCCTGTTTTGATTAGCCCTTTGTGGAGGAGGTCGTTGGGTGAAGAGAGAGCATGCGTGCCTAGGTCCCAAAGCTGAGGGTAAATAGTTTTCAGTAAACCAGCATGATAATGCAAAGAGCAGAGCACAAATATATTGCCTGGTTGGATAGTTTCCAGAAGCTGAGCCAAGGAAGAGTTATTTTTGAAGCATCCCTGGTGTCTCTTCCCACAACCAAGTAAACTATACTCATTTCCTTTCTTGATGTGACAGAATTTTTAGATATACAAGCCTTTTTAAAAAATTATTTTTCTCTTTCTAATCTTTTCAGGCTTAATGCTTATGTTAGCCCCAGTGGGACTGACTGCTACATAACATCAAACATGTTTTATATAGAAGTTCAGCTGGAGAGGGATGGAAAGGTGATGGATGTAAAGTTGGCTCACCTTGGAGAAGCTCCGGTGGTAAAGTTAATTTTCTTTGTCTCTCACCTCCCTGTAGTCTCCCACCTGGCCTCCAGCTGTCATGTCAGAAAGTCTTTGGCTTCCTTTTGGTCTTGTCACACCTGCCAATATGTACCTGGCACTAGCTACCTCTTTAGGTATCTGAATCTCACCCAAACTTGCAACTCTGTTACAGATATTAAGTACTGTAGCACTAAATATTAAGGTAAAACTCAGCTGACGTGCCCACTTTCCAAGAATTTTTAGTACCCTGCATAAATATTTGTATCTTCACACTTCAACTTGTCAATATACAGTAGATAACAGGGTCTTAAAATATTTTTCTACCAAGGTATTGTGCAATATATATTCACAATGGATGTCTTGAAGCTGTTACAAGATCTATTTTTCCTTCTACCTGCTTTAGGAGTATGTACATTCCTACTAATGGAGATGTTTTTCTTGCAAAATTTCTCATTAAGATGTTGGCAAAATACTACTCTGCAGTTCACATACCATGTTCTGCAGTTGTTCAGTATTACAAGCAATCTTTCAGATCAAAGATAAAACAACAAGCTGTTGCAGGTGGGCGGGGAGCATAAACTCTGATTTTTATCAGTAAGCATCCAAATTGTGGCATTAATTTGGAGTTAATATAGCCCCTCTTTTTCAGTTGCAGTCAGCCCAGAAATTTCAAGTTGTTCTGTTTAACCAGCACAGGGCTCTTAGTCTGTGAGTGCTGGACAATATTAATAGGATAGAAGTGCGTATCCAGAGAATTTTAGCACAGTAACTGCTAATAAAAGAAAAACTGGCAGAGAGGTGCTTTTTTTTTTTTCTGCGAAGAATTTACCAACAAGCTATTTCTATTAATTTTACCCTCTTGCACAGAGCCTTTGTTCTTCTAATTATTGTATTCATATTATGCTTTAACTATTGTAATGTTAGTGTGGTTTTTGTTGGTTGGATTTTTTTAAGCCAACCATTCAGCTAATTAGAAGTAATACCAATGAAATGCTTGCAAGAGATGTTTCATAAAGGATGGTAAGAAACATGAAACTGCTCTCTTATTTCTGTAGGCTTGTGATGACTTGACGCAGCATTTAAGGTAAAAATAACGTGCAGAGTCTCTTGTTGAATGGAAAGGAATTCGTAAGTCTTATGTTTCTCTGAATGTTGTGGAGAAGTCAACACTCAAATGGTTTCAGTGTAAGAACTGATGAGAAAAAAAAAATATAAGCTTAGAAAACAGAAGAACTGACACCTTTTTGGATTTTATTTTATGTGGGAAGTTGGTTCCAGTGCTCCATATTGGAGGTTGGTGGTTGTTGTAACTTATTACGCACTTCCAGTTTTCAAATTCAAGGCTAAAACTGCAGCAAATATGATTTTGTAAAGATACTCCAGGCATTACTTATTTCTCAAGTCATTCTATTGAAAACGCTAAATTGCATCCACTTCAATGGAGCGAGGGGGAAGAGTAATTCCCAGTATCTTGGCTCTAGCTGCCAACTGAACGCAGCATTTGAATACTGGCATTTGTGTTGATTGCAAGAATTAGATAAATAGGACCCATAATCATGGAAATAGACTGATGATGACAATTCAGAACTGGCAGATTTACAGATCCAAACCAGATATTACTTCTCCTCTTCCCTCAAATACTAAGTAGTCTTCGTACTGTCCTTTCAGAAATGTCTTAACTACATGTCCTTCAGGCTTCAGTCACAGCAGTGAAAGCAAGGTGATAGCACATGGCCTGTTTTTCCTTGCCAATGTGTAGGTGGAGATGTTACTTTATTTTTCTCATGTAGCAGTAGGGCACTAATTTTTTTTTACCACATTTTGTTCTGTCTGGATAGCTGCTATTCAGGTCAGGTCATCACCTTAAGTTCTCCAGCCGATATGATCAAGGTCCGTGGTTTTACTAATAAGAAGTATATTTGAGAAATTGGATTCTTATTTAAATACCTTGGCAGAAGAGTTGAAAGGGAAGGTAAAGAGAGAAAGAATAATCATTTTCCTTGCATATTTAATTTCTCTTCTAGTTGGACTTGTGATGCATCATCGGTTTTTCCAGCCCTCTCTTTCCTCAGAAATCAAGTTATATTAGCTGTATAGGAGTAAAGAGTTATGTCTAAAAGCTTTAACTTGCATTTTCCTAGGTTTTTGACTCCCAGTGAGTGTTAACTGCCAGCAGTTTGGCTGTGAGTGATAGTGTATAGTTAACATTGGCACAACTTGTCTGCTACTTCCTGTTTTTGTTAGGATTTGGCATGAAGTGCAAGTATGCCTTCTACACCTATTGTGGTAGTTTTTTATTTGGTCATAAGGCAGTTTGTGTAATGTTTCCTGTAAGTCTCAAAGTAACTATGAAATAGTGATGAACCAGCCAGCTGCTTCATAGGCTGGTGCTGTGTCTGTCATGCCTGCTTGCCTCCTTTTTCCCTGCTTCCCCACTCATCCAGCTGGAAAGAGTCATGGAAGAGCTGAGTGACTTGTTTAGGCTTCTGTTTGTAAAGGATCTGTCCCAGTGTGAAAGGCAGGCAGGCTTATTTGGTCTCTTTGCTGATCCACATTGCAGCCAACAACTACATGAGAAGGGAAGGTATGTCATCTTAAGAACAGCTCTCTGTGTGACTGCAGCACTAGAGAGTTTTGTGAGGCTTGTAAAATCCACTTAAGCAGTTGAGTAAATACCTGGTAGGTTAGTTCAGGCAGAGATCCAGGCTGCCACAGCTAGTCAGAATCTGCAGGAATTCTGAGTTTTGAGCAGTCTGAACCATTCCTTCACAAACTTCCGCAAGTCACTTGTCCCCTGTTCTTTTTTGATGTATCTGTCAATTGTATTTAAGATCTCCCTCTCACATGGTGCTGTGAAGTACAATATTAATACAATCCTTAATATTTTGATGAAAGGAACAATGTACAAGTGCGTTGTATTAGGGAAGTGTCACTACATGACTAGCTTCATTGGAACATAAATAAAAGTGCTTTGAAGCTGATGACCTGTCAGATTTGTGCATCGTGCACATCTATTGCCTTCAGTAGTGCATAGTTAACCAATGTCAGCTATAATTACACTGCTTTTTGCAACAGAGCCAAGGATTCATATTTCCTGGTATCTTCTAAGATAACTTAAAAGCAGTACTGTTACTTGCCAGATCTGATAAGGAGGGGGGCCTATGTCACTTCGAAATGGTGCTTTTTCTAGCAAGTTAAATATAAAAGACTTATTATTCATCTCATTTAGGAATGTGATAGCAATTGTTTCTTTTTGATAGGATGGAGAACTATGATGCCTTTGGAAAGATTCTAGAAGACCTCTCAAATATTTATCAAATTCCAGGAAACAGGTTACAACTATTTTTTACTTGAAAAACTTTTAAAGTCCATAGCCTAGCTTTTGTTTACTTACAAAAAAAAAAATGATGCTTTGTCTTCTCTCTCCCTCAGTGAAATGAAGGCTAAAGGATACTTTGCTTTGCAGGCCCTTGAAAAAGATCTTTATTCAATGTATCTTCTAGACAGGTAACTTGGTCTACCTCTTTCTTCCTTTCCCTCCTCCCCAACCCCCTCATTTCACTAAAAAACAAGTTACCTGATCTAATTACAGAGCAGGATGTGGAAGGCTAATGGGTTTTCTCCCACTAGAAAGCTTGAAGCCTTTCTACAGTTTGCCAACCCTAGGCATGCCAAACAAGACTATCTACTGAACTCCTGTGCTTTATCTAAGAGAGTTGCTGGGGAACTGGTTGGTTGTAGAGCTTGAGTGTCTGTGCGTGTGACCACCCAGTAGGAGCAAACGGTGCATCTGAAAGTCAACAGTCATGTTTTGCTCTCTCTGTGGCAGAAGCAAAATATACTTTTTGGGGTCCTGCTATTTGTTTATCTCATCTTGTGCTCAGGTTTTAGATCAGGGACAGTGGATCCTAGCTTTCCTCCTATCCTTCCTTTTCTCATTTCTCCTTTCAAAGAGTAGGATTACAGATAGATGGGGAACAGATTTTTTCCTAAACCCCCTGATAATTGTACAATGATTCTCATTCTTTTCAGAAAATCAGAGTTAAGGGCGGTGCTTTCCTTCTGGATTTTTGAAGCATCTTTTTCGATATCTTGCCTGTTAAGTACTCTGGGCAAGCATGGCCTTCTGTAACTTGAAGCATACTCTGGCTTATTTTTTGTACAGTGTTCCCTTACGAAGCATACTAACTCTGTTTGCGTTAGTTTATCCAGGATATTTCCTCACTCTTTACTCAACCTGCAACTCCAATATTTTTATACCTCTTCATTTCTAGTAAATAGCACATCAAATTGCAACATGAAATGGCAAAGATACAGGGATGAAACTGGAAGCTCAAGTCCTAGGAGCAATGCATGAGTGAAATGATGATGTTTTGGAAGCTGTCATAACAAAGAGAGACACAATCTAGTTCCAAGAAAGCATAGTCTCCCTTTGATTAAGGGTGCAAATTATCCTTTATTTTAGCCTAGCTAGCACTGCAACTCAGGAAACACTAATCAAGATGTGTTTTGAACTAGAACACAGGATGTAAGCAGAGTTACTGAAGTACTTCATGGAAAAGTAGGACACCTGGTGCCAAGAACTGGAGGTGACTTTTTTTTTTCTCTCCCCTTCTTCATGAATTCAAAGAATTGTAATAAACCCTACTGAGTTGATCTTTGTTTACAGTAAAGATTCACCATTATAAATAAAACATTCTGTAGGGACTTACTGTGTCTGTTTTCTCAGTGTACAGACATACAGAAGGAGAAAATACAGAGAGGCCAGGAGATTCATCAGTTACTACAACATTGACTTTGTAGCAGCCTAAAAGCAAAGCCGGTGACATTGTGAGGTTATGTGGGAAACCACAGTTTGGGAGTGACTGTGAGATGACAGTGGTAGTAGCAGAGAACTCATGTTGCCTAAAAGGCAAATGCAGTCAGTTGATAAATTTTTTTTTTGCTTATCTACACTGTCAGAAGTGAGTTTTAACTGTTAATGGGTTATAGTTTGTAAAAGTACTTCTAACACATGCTACTGCTATCCCGTTGTACCGGTTGATGTGAGTGTCCTTTATGCAAGTATTACAACTTTCCCTTCAATTTCAGACTAGTCACTGAAAGCTAGCAGTTCAACTAGTATTTTTAAGGCTCAGCAACAAATTATTGTGCAAGAGATTGAAAAGATTAGATTAAGTTTCTAAGATGTCTGTGATTTTACATGCTAAGGGTTTAGCTGTTAAATGCTGACTAAGAAAATGCTGTGATTTGAACATATACTGTAATTAGAGATGTAATTATATAAGGAATCCCCTTCTGCCAATCTACACTGCTCTTGGTTTTGTTTTTTTCCCTTTGTGTTGAGATACCTAACATATTTCCTCCACTGACATGTGTAGTAACTTTTTTTTTTTATTCCTCAGGAACTCCTATGAGCATTGAATTTTACATTTCTCCCTATCAAGTTTTGGAAGCAGAACTAAATCCTGGTAAAGCAGAAATAACTAATGTGATAACTTTTTTTCAGCACTACCTGTTCCATTAAGCAAAGTTCATTAATGAAACTCAGAAATAAAATTATAGTTTTGCAGAATGATTTATGTGATGCACTGTAGCACAGCTATAATGTACATCAGGTAACTACTCTCCCATTTCTTGGCTGTTGACCCAAGTTGAAGTGAGACTGATATGAGACAAAATAATTGCCTAGCCAGCATGAAAATGACTGGTGCTTGTTTGATCTGTTTGGGACATGCATGACCCAAAAGCTATTGTTGCTATCACCATTGGGCAACTGTGGCTTTTTTGGGTGTGGTCTATGCAGGCTTCTCCTTGCTGCCCAAGCCACTGTGGCTGTCAGTTGGACCTGACTTTTAAAAGACTTTACTATTGTGTGGTTTTTATGCATAGGATTAATCTACACTTACATGAGGAAAATAATGCAGTTCTCTTTCTCCCTCAGGTTCCCAGGTATGTGGAACAAAAACAGTTGTAAATATTGAAGGCACAGATATGCTTCACAAACTTCCTCTTTCTCCACTCCTTATAGATTCTCAAGCTGGAGAGGATGGGTAAGGCTCTGGACACTTCTTCATACAGAAATGAATTTACAAGTCATTGGCACTAACCTCAGCATAACATATTTAGCCTCTACTAAAACAGGAAGCTCTATTTTATTGATGGCATTAGGATTCATAGCTACACCTTCTATAACCTGTGGCTTTTACAGTTTTCCCAAATGAACTTTAAAGTTATTGTGTTTATATTTTACTGTCTCAATTGCATTGAACTATGCAGAAGGAGCCACTGGAATCATATCATGTAACTTCCTAGCATTCAACAAGCAACTCCTGCATAGTTTCAGAATAAATAAAGTATACATTGAGAGATATTACACCTTAATTATATGAAAGAGTTTATCATCCCACCATGGATACTGACATCTCATCTCTTTACTTTGGTGCTAGGCTGGAGGGAAAGTCTGAAGTCATTCTCTAGAATAAATAACTATAGAATGAGTTATACCAAACATCCTCGTGTGCTGTTCCTCAGTTTCTGGTGGCTCACTCTACCTTTCTGCCAATCTTCACATTAACCTTTTTTTAAAATGTTAAAGTCTATAGTCATGCTTATAAAGCAAGACTTTTCTCAGGACAGAAAAAGTATGGAACATAGTAAAGGACCTGATAGTGGCCTTGCATTACAAGTCCTTGTTATGTCAGTTTCTGTAATCTTTCATTATGATTTCTTTTTTCTTTCCAGCAACTCTGCTTTTTTGCCATTGACTGATGAACTCAGCACGGATTTGCCAGCTTTTTTTGTGTTGAAGTTTCACCAGCCTATTCCTATGTCCTCAACCAGTATTGAAGAGATACAGAGGCTCACAGGCATGTTATAGTTGTTTTTAAGACTAAGTACTTCTGTGACTATGCATTGCTTATTTGCTTTTTATTTCCCTGTGTTAATGTAGTAAGAGGAAACACTGGTTTCTGGGGCAGAACACGTTCTGTTCTATCAGCCCAAGTGTAACATTTTAGCAATCAGTGCAAAACATAAGTTCTAAGAAATATATGACAATTACAGGCAAATCTGTTAAAAGTTCTACCTCAAATTCCCATTAGTAAAAAAGAGAATAAGAAAGGAGATGAATGTTTTTGCCTTTTCCAAACATTGGTTTTGTTTTTAATATTAGCTTTCATGTATAGTCATAACCTAAATGCTAATTTTAAAAAAATCACCTGGTTTCAGGAATTCAGATTACTGGCTTGAAACTAGCTCCTCTATATGAACTGATTGTTCAGTCTACCCTTGAAGAAAAATGCGGTGAAGACTTGTCTACACATAAATCCTGTTTCTTTGTGGTGAGTATAATGTGTGTTTGACACACACTCTCGCCTTGTGCAAAATATATACTGAATTATTTTTCCGATAAGCAAGTAATGCAGACTTCACAGAATCCCAATGGTATTTAAATACTCTTTAGCAAATAGTTGAAGTTTACGTACAAAACAATATTAGAGCCTTTCATGTAAGCGAGCTTCTCCTCCTCATTAATGAAACACTGTGTGCATGGCTGCTGAAGTCATACTAACTTATCTGTGCAACCCAAATATTTAGTCTTTGAAAAATTGCTCAGAACTTTATCATTAATGCCTTAAAAAAGGAAACTTACTGGCTGGTGTGAGGAGCAAGTCCTGAGATGGTACTTACCTAGATTTCTCAAGGTCTTTATCATGCTGCATGTCACATTTTTTTCACCAAAAAAAAAAAAAAAGATTTTTTTGATGAGATAATACTGAGAATACCGATTCCTTTTGAAGGAACTGGCAGGAAGAAAAATGTATACTGTTAGAAGAGCAATATCAATTACTATCTAGAGCCTATGTAACAGTAGACTGCTTCTCTTTTAGTAACTGTTTTATTAAAAAAATAATTTAGGCTGCATTAGATGTAGAGGAAAAGTTTTATAACAGAAAATAGTGGCTAACATGCTTTCTGGCATACTTAAGTACAAGGGCAACTACAAGACAAGCTTGAAAGAGCTTTTTTTTTTTTTTTTTACTAGGAAACACTAATTTTGCAATTCATGGTAACAAAAGAAGAGGACACTTTTCTTTTCTACTAAGCAGTGTCAGCAGACTCCATTGCCTACAGTTCTTGGTCTTTGAGGTGGTGGTTCAGAAAGTAGTAATAAGGTTACACCATGCTAAAATAAGGCTCAGCAAAGCTCTCCTCTATCAAACCCATAAGATGGGATTAATTTTTCATTTCCATTAGATACATACAAAAGGTTCGGTAACTCTTCAGCAATTCCCTAAAATAGTAGTACTTGCTGGGAGATTGTTTTGCTTCAGTGTTTAAAGATTTAGTTTTTGGAAAGAAACTCCTAAATTGAATTCTAACCTTGAAAGGAGTGTAGGGGAAACACTTGCTCCTTGAACACATGAGGAAAAGCTCTTTATTCTGCTTTTCAACTTTTATTAACGTAGATCCTGCTAATTAACTGCAGGGGACAGTTCTTAAGGGGACAGTTCCCATTTGGCACCCTGAAGTAGATTACACAATATTGCACTTCTAATTTTGTCATAGAATCACTGTCAACTTGGACATGTGGCAAACTTTTCTCTCGTCTTCTCCTCTTCAAATGAATCATCAGGAGATATTCCAGGCAAACATGCTTCTCCAAAAAAAGCAGTAGAGATGAAGGGAGGAACAACATATGATGCTGAAGGGCTTTGAGGCAAAACTGCTATCCTATTTGTACAACTGTCAAGCAGCACTACTATGATAATTCTTCTGAGAGAAGATCTTGGTTGTTAATATTTCTATAGCCTACAGGGTTCTTAAGAGTAGTTAGAACTGGTAGCGCTTGAACTCCCAACCACTTGACTCTGGGTATATTTGCGTAATTTGGATGCATTTGGAAGGGAAGAGTGGATTTCATTTAGCTTCCTCTAAGGATTATATTTCTACTGAAATGCAGAGATGTGGTGGACGTGCTAGAAGTATATCTTCCAACATTATTTTTGCTGCCAGATTCTGCAGTTGCCTGATAACATCAAGCTTTACTGTTTTCAGTGCATGAAATATCACCATATTTGTTGTTCAGTCTCTTCCAGATTGCCCAAAGCACTGTTACTTCGTAAGCAAGGGCTCAGAAAAATCAGATTTAGCAGGAGCCTTCGTCAGTAAAATACCATTTAGCCATCCAAAGTGTGTGCCTGCTGTAATAGAGATTCTTCGACATCAAGTAGCATATAACACTCTCATTAGCAGCTGCATCTCTGAGAAGCATATAAATGAAGGTAAATAGTGTGGTTGGAAGCAATGGCAGAGTATTAGAGAAACTAGCTTCTAAGCTGGGTGTTAACAGATTCTCTGCTCCCTTGCCAAAGCTGTCATTACTTGTGGAGTACTTTAAAAAAAAAATAAAAATCAGTGTAATACTAGAATTAAGGGATTTTTAAATTATTATTTAATCTCCTAGGCCTGACATTTCTATAAGCATAAACTAAATTGCCAAACTAATTAATGATTAGATTCTAATGTATCAGGATTTTTAAAATTCTGGCACGTGATTCAGCCAAAAAGAGTCCGAGTTCAATGAGTGGATATCACTAAACAGTAATTTTATTTCTAGATGATTCAGAACTGCTGTACTTTGAAGTGGTACCATACAAGAACACCAGCTTTTCTGTCTTCTTCCTTCATCCTGTGAAAGAGAACTTGGCTTGTGGTATGTGTGAAATAATCTATTGCTGTCCTTCTTATTGGGCTGACAAGGGCCTTGCTTCTATCTAGGCTCTTGCACTATGCTGCTTTGTTACAAATATGTTCTAAGGACTATTCTCAATGGTGTGCAAACGGTGAAAAACACAATAGCACTTGTGTATGAATTGCTTACTAAAAAGTCTTCAGTATTCAGCATAAAACAAAGTAAATGCTAATGTTTAAGTTCTATTCTGACTTGGCCTGTAGTTAGTTAGTAAATCGTAGCTTCTATTTCTGATCTAATTATACTAGGAAAAAGCAAGGCTTGCACAAGAGCATTGCTGCAAGTCCCTTCACATTGACTTCAGTCTTACCTCTCTTGAAGCATCAGAATGAAAGCATGGTTTCTAATGTTTATTTTGAAATACTTACATTCTCTTCTTAGTGGCAATTGATGTTATAACCTCCAGAGAAATCCAATGTCACCTTCATTTAAATCCCCAAGATACAACTCTAAATTCTAGTGATGACTTTATAACAAGAGCTATGAAGCGGTAAGTAGTTTTATTTTTTAACACTTGGAATGGACCTCAGATTTCTATTTAATGGAAATATCACATGCATTCACAATGCCATAAACTCAAGCAACAAGAAAATTTCACTCTAGTAAAAAGTTATAATAGTGAGAATAAGTTAGTGTCTTAAGTAATGCAATCTCTTTCAAAAACTTTAAACATTAATAGTGATGGAAATATTTCCATCTAGTAGAAAGCATGCTTGGCAGGCAACACTCAAATTCAGAAATGTTTACCATCTATAAAGATGCTTTTTTTTTTTTTTTTTTTTTTTTTTTTTTTTTTTTTTTTTTTTTTTTTTTTTTTTTTTCTTTTGTAAACATGCTTTTCTGAACATTCTAGCTGATGACAGTCTCATGACTGGTGTGACTTAGAATAGCATGGAAAGGCCTTTTCCTGCATCTGCCTTATACTAATCAGTGCTTCTTTTCAGAAAGTGAGGTGTATATGGCATGTCTACACCACTACCTAAGGCCTGTTTTCTGAAACAAATTCCAGGAGAGCTGAGTTGCTGCGATATATGAATGTATGTTAGAGAAAGGACTGAAAGCACTAATTCATTTGGCATAAGCTAGTATGTAACTATTGTCTATTTGATGACAGCAAGATCAATGCAGGCTGGATTTTGGACCTGTTTAATTAGCCTGCCCTGTCTTAAGTCACAGGATACTAGATACTATTCCAGGAACTAGGCTAACTCTATTGCTGGAAGTGCAAGTAGTGGGGGGAAAGCTCCTCCAATGCAGACAGTGTTTGAGAGTAGGTATGCTCTGTACCTGTCTTATACAAAACATGAAAGTTACAAAGCACCCTTATGACTCTTTACCAAATCCTCTCACTTTTTCTATCAAAACTTCTTTGTACCGCTAATCTCAAAGATCCAGCACTTGATTTTTTTGTGTCAACATATGTTTCTGGTACATGCAGTTATACTGTAGTTATGTAATGCCTATTAAGTTGTACAAGCCAAAAAGATGCAAAGAGGCAATGCTGTTTTTCACCACATGTATCATTCAGGTGTCAGACACAGTTTAAAAAAAGTACATCGAGGAATGGATGAAGTCAACAATTGTGACTAATGTTTCATTTCCTCCTTCAGTTGCATGTCAGTCCCAGTTGTCATGAGAGCTATTTTCAGGAACGCTTCCAAGGTGAAAGCTGAGAGTGAAACACAAGACATAAAAGTAGACACAAAACAAAAACCTGAACCACCATGTGAGCAACTTGTGGATTCTAATAATCCTGAAGGTCTTTCTGTGGCTGGTCAGCAAGATTTGGTTGTGACAGACAAGCCAAGTGTTACAGACAGCCCAGAAGAAAATCTCTCCACAGTCAAATCTGAAACTCCGGGTGATAACATGGAAAAAAGTAACCCCACAGTAAGCATGGAAAATTTCTACACAGTAGAGGAAAGTTAATTCCACAGCTAGTACGGAAGCGGTTATGACAGATAAGTAAAACACACTATCTGTTGTTTGATAATCAAACAAGAATGAAAATATTTTCCCTGGTGTAGATTGCTTTTGTAAAAGTAGTTGGAGAGAACTTGGCAAGCTCACTGTCTACTATGTAATTTGTGAATGGAATTTCCTCTTTGCATGCTATTAAACACATATGAAATAATACTCTTGAATTTGCATTCTTAAACTTCCAAATTTTGAAAGTTTAATACTGCTGTAGTAACCTTTGTTTTTGCCTGGACCACGTTCTACCACAGTATGGAAGAAACTTCTGTCTAACATATGTGATACAGGCTATAACATTACTTTTCTACAAGTGTATATGTTATATTATCCATGTCAGCATTATATCAAATAAATTGAGAAAAAGTTGTTTGAACAACCTTCTACATATGTAATTAATGCAGACAGCCCTATTTGTCTGCTATGTCAGAAACAAGTTCAAGAAGAGACTCTTAACTGCAGTTCTGTTTTCCCCTAATGCAGAAGTAGTACTGAATGGCAGCTGAACTTAGTCTACCAACTCTGTGGACAGGATAATGGAGTCTTTAGTAAGGAAGTTGTGCACTTAATATCTGAAAATCAAGTAGTTTTGCCTTAGCTTTTTTCTGGCTTCAAAGTTTAAAACTGTTTGTGACTTTAATTTTTTTTAAGTACAGTTAACTGAGCTGTTCAAAACTTCAGTTTGTTTGTCTAGACCTGCTTTGTCTCAGATATGAAGGAAACTTACAAGCAACTTACGAGTAAACTCCTAACTTACCTAGTTAAATAAGTTAATTTAATTAGTGTAAAATTGAGATAGGCATTCACAAATAAACAACTTCCTGACCGGAGCAATTTGCAGCTGCAGTTAAGGCAAGCAACAGGAAAAGGAGTCGAATGCAGCATTTTGGCACAGAAATACAAAGTTGTCAGAAATATGCATGTGTGGCTGAGGAAGGTGTTTCTTAGAGAAGGTGAATAAGCCTGGCTTTCTTGAAAAGTTTAGGAAAAACACTATGGGAATAAGAGAAAGAGTTCAAGCTAGAGGGATTGGCAAAATGAAAACAAAAAAAAAATCATAAGAAAGCTCATTAGACTGAAAACTGTTTAGTGAGGTCTAAGAGTAGATGGTCTGGCAGTAAAACAATGGAATTGTCAGTAACTCTACATTTACAGAGAATGGTGTGTTTTCAGCAAAAGTGAAATAAATGGAAAAAAATGAGAGTTTTTAACTGTGAAAGTGCACTGCATAATGGTTACAAAAATTAAGAGGCAGAATTTGACAAAAGGTGAAAAATTCCTACTTTTTATACAGTGACTAAGAGTCAGAGGACTCTAGCAATCAGCAGTAACTCCCATTCTATTTTGCATAGAGTTTGCATATCATCAACAGCAGCTTGTTCTGCTTGTCCGTAGCACCAGGCATAAGTGATGAACAGCCTGTACATGGTCCACAAACTGAGAATCAAATCCAGTTAAGACAAGTTTTGTCTCATGACATTTAACGTTCCAGTTGCTGGATGTGATGGAGTATATCCAGTGGTAAGTCGAGTTGCTCTACTAGCCAAATAGTCTGCTCTTTAACCCAAGCAAGGGTTGACCTTTCACGATCTGCACAGAGTTTTGCCTTGTTGCACTCAAACTGCAAGGAACCAACCTCACCATTATTTCTATAAATGTTTTCAGCGGAGCTCCCAGTGTCTTTGTGTTTTCCAGTGCTAACTTCACTGTACTCTGTTCTAGCTGGAGCTGTATGATTAAGGTCCATGTCCTCAACAGAATTTAAGATGTGTCCAAGATGTGGCTGTTGGTCAATAGAATTCAGATACTTAAGCACATCATCTTCATGCTCTCCAATCGCATTGAGAAGATCATTTATCTTCGTTAAGGCAGAATCACATCCATTAAGATGACACCAGGATAACAGAGCACTGAAAAGTAAAGAACAACAACAACTAAAAAAGTGACTACATGTATCCACACAGACTTCCAGTGGCTGAAGGGAGACAGTAATATGACAAGGTCTCTATACCATATAAATGCATACATGTTTCTGGGAAATTCAAGCAGCAGAACTGAAGCTTAAGCTTAAAAATGTAGATTCAGATAATTTTAAGAGCAACTGAAGGAGGATTTTCAGGAATGAACACTGTACATGCAGATAAGCAATTCCCTATATTCAAGACCTGAGAATTCTCAGGTTGCTCACTTTGGATACATTTACACTGCACTCTTTAATTTAAACAACACCACACAACCTGCCTGCTCCTCCCCCCACGGCCCCCCCCAAAAAAAACCCTAAACCAAAAACTGCATGCGTGCTCCCTCCATATACACCTTCCACATGCATGTGACCTTAAAATGTTTGTAACTTACTTCAAGGTTCCTCTCAACTGGCCACAGGTAACCATCAGCTCAGCACCATGTCTATAACCTTGATTGAAGCCTTCCTGCAGTGCAAGCTCTTTTCCAGCCTCAACTCCATCCCTATAGCCTTCCTATAATAGAAGTAGTGAAACAGGTTGTTTACAATGTGAAAAGTTTGACCTACAACAATTTCTTAATAAAAAAGTTTAGACAACTATTCAGTCTCTTAAAATTACAGCTTCTAGGTTTGTACATCCCTCCCAGCTACACCCCCATTGCTAAACCAAAACATTTACCACTTTTCGGAAAAGATCCCCAGAGGTCAGAAAATGAAAAAAGTACTTTTAGAAACATCAAAAAATAACACAAATCTGCAGGAAAACATGATTGGTTTTGTGATGACTAACTCCCTTATGAAAAATTCCTTGAAGAATAACCTCATATAGTTTTCTAAACATTTAAAAATAAATAGACTGCAAAACCTCCCATTTAGCAGAGGTACTCTCCTATCTGTAATCCATGTGCCTGTTTTCCCAAAACTAATTATTGAGCCTTGCTACTCTATTTGCTGAATCTCACTTACTCAATTCAAGTTACAGAGGGGAAAAAAAGATGGTGATGGAAGTGAGTCACATATACACATAACATTGTGATTGCTTTCTATAAGAAACAGCTAATGATTGTAATGCAAATTAATTTCTTTACATTCAAATCACATTACCATGCAATGTAGAATAATTCTTAACTTTTTTTTCACACCAAAACTGCAAATTGTAAGAGTGAAAACTTTGATTTGCTCATGAGAGAAGAAAACTGCTGACCTTGCTAGAGAAATAGCCAGGAACAAGAATGTTTCTTTATTTTGCCCAACATGCCAGCTCTAACCTCTAATATTTTATGATTTTGCAGTATCTACTCCTAAAATATCAGAGGGATTTGTGTAAAACCACTAAATAGCCCTTTAAGAAAACCAGTCTTTTCAAGGGACTCAGATGAAGGAAACTTTTCCTTGGACAATAATACAATAGCTCTGTTGTAATACCTTTCCTCGTCAACAGCCTATGCAACAGCTTCCATTTGTGCTCTTCAGCCAAACACCATTCACCCGTGAGCAGACGAGCCCTACTACTGCCCCCACTCTGAACAACAATGTATCCACTGAAGTAACCTGGGTTTACCCACTTGTTTTGTTCCCCCTAGAATTCTAGGGAGGAAAAGGCTGTGGAAACCTGCTTTCATAAAATACATGTTTCACTAGGAGAATAAATAAACCACCGAACTACCCAGACCGCAACATCCAATTATGGTTCCACATGGAGTCACATATCTTAAATCTGACTGATGAAAAACTATTTAAAACCTCAAACATCTCATATGTCTTTATTAGCACTGTTTAGCTGTGTTGCCCTACATTTACTAGCGGTATACCTAAAAGCATAAAGCAAATAGCTCACATCAGAATTTAGCACTGCCTTTTATAAATGCACATGGCTGTACAGAGGGAACCAATGTCTTTTGGTAAAACAGTACTTTGCTCTGATACACTACTAGGATAGAGTTTCTGAAATCCCTGATAAATTCTCTGGACGTTCAGAAGAAACTAAGCCACAATAACTTTCAAGCAGCCACTCTTAGTTTTCCCTTTAAATGAGCCGTATGTATATCAAGGTATTTATCAGTAAATCTGAAATTATTAAAAAGACTACTTAATAATTGTTATAGAAATACCTTCAATCTTTTTTTCATGGCACTATTCCATTCTTTCTGTAGTAGATACATCTCATCTGCATCTTCATCAAATATATCCTCGCTGGATCGGCTTACTGCAACTTGTACCCAGGACATAACAGTAATGATGACTATGGCCTCTCTTTATGCGGTAAAAAAAAATACTGAGAACTCTGTAAAGTCCCTTTGGCTGAGTGCCAGATTAGAAATACAGGCCAAAAAAATGAGAATTCTGAAGAAAAGTCATGTATAGAATTGATTATTCAACCTGTAGATTCATTTCCACATGTAAAATGGACGCTGTTTACCATCAGGGCACATCTGTCAAGAGAAGACAGTCAGAGCATCACTGATAAAGCAACTTCTGTAATTTATGGGACAGCACAGTAGTTTCTTCCCTTCTTATGGCAGTGATGCACATATGCACATCAAATGAGCATTTCTAAAAGTTTCTAGTACACGAACGGCAGGCAGTAACAACTTTATGACTTGACTCTGACACAGCTGACTAATACCCCATGTAGCCTCCATGCGGCACATTAAGTTACACACATAGGTAATTGCCTGCAGAGTTAACAACCGACAAGGACTTTCACAGCGATTTTCAGTTTCCTGGTTATGCCAAATACTTAACCATCTTATAAATACTGAATAGAAATACTTCTTTATACTTTGAATAAAAAAAAATTAGCTAGTTCTACTCCAGAGGAAAGAGATAATTGGACGATTTAATCTTTTCCACTGAAGAAAACCTTAAGAGGCCACTCACAACCAGTTCATTGCATCGATGGAAATTCTTACAACCCTCAAATGCTGTTTCTTGCAGAGGCACCGGCCGTCTTAGAGAACTGAAGGCTTGAAGAGCCATCCCGCACCCGGCCACGCAGCTTTTCCTGGGACACAACCGGCCGGAGCCTCCCAGCCTACAGCCTCCCTCCCTGCGACGGACCAGAGGTGCACCCCACCGTCCCCACACCCCGCCCAAACCTCGGCCGAGCCCACAGGTCCCCCACCGCGGCACCGGCACCGGCACCGGCCAGGGCGCGACCCGCCATTTCACAGCCGGCCGCTCAGATCGGCAGGCACCCAGCTCCCCACAAGCCGCCGCGCTGCGGGGAGCCTTCCTTCTCCCCAGCCGGGCTGCAGGCGCAGCCTCCCCTCCCCTCAGCGCTCCCGGCTGCTCGCTCAGCCCCGCGCTCCGTCTCCTCACCACAGCCGCCGGGCCGGGCCACGCCACCCCGCCGCTCGCTGGGGGACGCCATCTTAGCTGAGGGCAAACTGGCTTCACTGCTGTCGGAAGCAATAGGGGAACGACAGGCCGCATTGGCTGAGGGCAATCGCCGCCATCTTAACTAGCAGTCCCACGGCTTCAAAGCCCGTCTGAGACACTGGAGGCGGGCGGCCATCTTGAGTGTGGGCGCAGCCTCGCGTCCTCCTCAAGGAGGCGGGGCCGGGCCGGCCGGGCCGCTGGGCCCTCCTCCCCC
>WHYT01016275.1:80633-102603 GCA_009806455.1 Tetrax tetrax
TTTTTTTTTTTTTTTTTTTTTAAGAGGCAACAACGCTGGATATAACCTGCATGCACAAATGCAAAGTCACCAACAAGCCTTCTAGCAACACAAACTTATGACCGGTCATAATGGCACTACAAAACCTAGGTTAACCCTTTGCTTATCGTCTTGCACTTTGTCCCCTCAGCTTCTTACTCTTCTGGAAAAAATACACAGGTCATGGCTCAGGGTCACCATGAATTTCCCAAATTCACACTATCTCAGCTTAGATGTCTTACATTTTAAAAAGCTGATAATTCCACACAAATGTTTGTTTAAGATAAGTCCTTATAACCACAAGAAACAATGAAGAAATCTCATATCCCCACCCCTTTCTCATAGTAGTTGTGGGTGGGTAATTTTTTGAATCATATGTATACATAGAGCAAAATTGCTGGGTTATGAAGAGCAGTAGCAACTTGAAGACAAGTTGATTGTATGCTGATGTCCTTGACAGGGCTGCTGGCAGGGCTTGAGTGTGAGGTGTAGTCCCTCAGGGTGTGGATGTTTTCCACACCTATGTGTGTTCTAAATAAAGCAGTATCTGCATACTATGGTGATGCTTTGTAATGGTACATGCCAAAGGATCAAAGCATGAGAACAGTATTTCATAGGCTAAAAACTAGTTCTGGCATTTTTGCAGATAAAGAAAAGTTACCTGAAAAATGTGAAAAATAGAGTAGTACTTAATTTGTGACCCATTGTAAAATTTGTCACTGCCGTAACTAGGATTAAAAACTGGCTAATTCTAGGCTTATGGTATGTGTTATACCAAAGGTAACTGAGCTATGAACATGCTTGGCTCAGCAGTTACTCCTTGCACACCTGCAGTACTGGGGAGAGGTTCCAGACGGGCCAGTACACGGTTATGCAGACCTTAGGACTACCAAGGGAGTTGGAGGAGATCATTACAAAGGATTCCTGTCAGCTTCATCTTAGCAGTAAGGTTTGCCATTGAGCAATCAGCCATGAGTGATCACAAAAAGTAAAATATATGAACATGTGGCATCAGCTGCTCCTTTTCACCTTTATTACTGTACGTAATGCTTCAGATAAAGGATTGCTCCCATTCAGGTCATTATTACACACTCTTGTCTTTCAGTTATTAACGCCTCAAACACAAACTGACAGGAGCAGCCAATGGATTTTGTCATAATGCACAAAGATGCCTCAAGATTTCAAGCTTTTTTTTTGAAAGGTGGTTGATTACCATAGCCAGGACTTGTGCTGTGTATGGGCTACTCTACTCTGTGAGGCAGGATAATCACATTCTCCCTAGAGCAATTTCTGTTGCTGTGTACTGCTGTCTCTGGCAGAGTTGAGCTAAGGCTTGTGAAGGGCCCAGGGCAGAGGACTATTTACACCATAAGTTATTCTCCACTTATACAATGCTTATTGCCATGTACCTACATGGGCTCTAATTTTGTGAGTAATATAATCCTTTTAAGAAATCACAGGTCTTAAATTATATTTGGATTAATTTCAAGAACACTTAAATCACTGTTCACTTGTTCTCTGGAGTAAACAATACTGAAACATAATGGAATAGAGTAATCTATTGAAATGTGAGGAGAATGAAAACTACTAATATTTAATAAAGATGGTATATGCATTGTCATCAAACATTGCACAAAGTTTTTGGAGAACCTTAAACCATAATTCCCTCACAAAATGCATATTCTGCCTGGTCAGGTCTGTAGTCTTTTCCAGGTATCTAGCGTCAATCTGACTGCCTGGTCAGATTCTAGGCTGTTTTCCTGGAATATGGTGAATAACAGCATTGGTAGAACTGCCTACAGCAGCAACAAGATAGACATACTCATGGTCACATGCAGTCTACATCTCTCTCCTATCTTGGCTCTCTGTTCATTTTTCCTTCAGGTGAGAGGTGGTGGGGTTGTCTACTGCTGGCTGAATGTTGCAATAATAACACAGTGACCTTCAGTGCTTGAATGCTTTGCTTCCAGACCTACCACAGAGAAGGAAAGAGTGAGCTAACAGGTTAACTGCAAGGTCACAGGCTTAATAAGGTTTTAAATATTGCAGCTCACAGCCCAGGAGACTATAATGACCCTAAATTAAACAAGAGGGTTAAAATAAACCTCTAGGATCAATGATTATTACCAGGGCACGGTAATAAACATACATTTCTGTGTTTTCCTATAACATTTCTCATTCAGGATATTAAGGCACTTCACTAGTAAAGCCCTATCACCCTCTTGTGATGAAGGTAAGTAATACATAGGAATCACTTCCCTATTTTTGTGAAATCACTTCTCTCTTCTTTAATAACATGCAATAATATTATGCAACACCTTAGGTCAAAATGTTTCATTTAATGTCAGAAGAAAATGGAAGAATATGGAAAAGAGCTAGAAATTTATGAATATATCAAGGGTAAATGTCTAATACTCACTTCAAAGGACCAGAGGAATCTTAACAACCATTTTGCCATTACTTCTCACACAAGTGTTTTTTCAAGGGAAAGGATAGTTTTCTGCCTCTTCTTTCTCCTGTATTACCAAAGCACAGAACTTTGATAGTTAAATATTACAACAGGGCAGTTTTCCTACTTGCAGAATCATTACTATTTCAGATCCTAGCAAAATAAGAAACCTTTCCTGAATATTCATTGGGCTGCCAGCAGTTTGGCTTGTACTGAATTGTAAGTGGAAGTGGTTAAGCGAATAAATATTTTTTTTTTTACCCCACTTTCCTCAGGTTTGCTTTGAACATCCGCAGGGAAGCCAGGCTTGCAGTCTGTAAAACTATACTCTGAACTGTTGCATACTAAACAGAGCAGCAGGTACAGTTTATTAACACCAACGCACTTCCCCTCCATCTGTTATTTTCCTTGATTTGTTCCTTAAATGAGTGAAATTTGTTGTCCCTAGATGTAGTCCATATTTTCATTCTGGAACTGCAATAACAACTCTAACATTGCAAAAAAAAAAGATGGTAGGGCTCAGATCAAAATGAGTTATATACGCATTCCAGCTCAAGATTAATGCTGACGGAACAGAGTGTAATATGGGTCTACACTATTATTTTTAGAATATGCACCAGAGAAGCAAGGAAGGAATATTCTTAATTGCCTTCAATCTGTTGACAATGAGCTTTTCACAGTGTGAAATTCCACATGAACAGAAAAAGGTTATGTCAATAAGGACAAGAAAATGTAATAAATTCTACATTTTAATTCTGTAGCTGAATCATGTGTCTACTGAAATTGTAATATCAGTGATGAATCTGACTGTTTTTGTATCATCAGTAAATCAGATGATATAGGTAAATCAAGTGACTCAGATATCCTTCAGTAAGGTTTTTCTACCCTATTGGTTACATCTTTTGATGCAGGATTGCTCTTTTCATTTGTAAAATAATTGATCATAATATGCAAATAATTACTGTAAATGTAATTGGTCCAACGAAAATGCTGTATTCTACTTAATAATTTCCCTGGTGAATTCCATCTCTATTCAAATCACACAACGGGAGAGAAATGCCAGCTCTTTTCCTTTTTTCCTGAGAGACGAATTGCCCTCTCTGTTTTATCCCTTGTATAAACTCAGGTAAATGATGAAAAACTGCAGGAATAGCAGCTGTACAATGCTGATCCAATTGTCTGAAGTGAATAGAACAGCTAGAAGGCATAAAACTTGTGGAGTGCACAGATTTCTTTGGCACCTGAAACCATGAGGAAACAATTGTTTCAGTGAGAATGCACAGTTTCAGAAAGGTTGAAGTAATGACAAGGGTAGTTTTGAATTGCATGTGGATTGTGAACAATTCCAGTACAGCATGTATGCCATCTCTGCAGCATTTAATTGGTTGTTTGGCTGTGCTAACACAAAGGCTGCTGGGCAATTCATACCCTTGGCTGTGGAAGAAAGTGAGCTGGCATCACTGGGCCTCTCAGGACCCAGCTATACTCTGGGGCTGGCTCCCTCCCACAGGGAGGTACAGTCCCCTGAAGAGCCATTGTCACCTGTAAACTGCAACTGGAGCTCTCTGAGGAGAGCCCTGCTAGGTGAGACAAAGCAATTGCCCAGGACAGCATATTGCTGGGCACAGCAAAATATTTATGCCCTGTTTGCCCGTTTTTACCTTACGACTGCTGCTGCAGCCGGTTGGGGTGTTAGGTGTTACTGCACTGCCCCTGGCAGAGCAGTTGGGCAGTGACTTTCCCTTCTAATGACTTTCTCTTTCTCCCATTCTTAGTCCTAGCCTCTTAACCAACACTGGGAGAGCAAGTATCACTTTGCTTACAGCTCCGGCTCCGAGATATGCTCAGCCATCTGGAGGTGATGGCATATAGCTAAATGCTCAGGAATTTATTCTCCTGCCTTCCCTTGAATCTGATCTTACCGCTTTCCTGGATTACTTTCTCAGACCTGCAAATACAGATATGCTCATCTTTCACAATTATCGTCGATGTCAGTGTAAGGTGCTATCTTCAATAGCGACTGCAGGTGCCATGCAGCTAACAGAACAGGGAACTTCACATTTAAACAAGATGAATCATTGCATCTGGCATGTCTCGAATATTACTCAGTAGTCTGGAAAAGATTGAGCGTGGCTACTCGTAGTTACTCCAAATTTATTTCACAGGACTTACCTGTATACATTTACATGCAGTTACCTGCCTATACTTTGCCATTGTATTTTGCTCGGGAACAAACAAACGCAGTTCATCTGACCCAACAATAAATTACTGTCTAAACAAGTAACACTAGGTACTTTTTTTTTCATTGAATTATTGTGTCAGTATCTGTCACCCTGATTTATGCCGAGAAGCACATTGCTATTCAGGTAGTTATTGATTTCTGTGGGTTTGCGCTCAGAGTAATGCAGTTCTTAGCATGCAAGATCGCAGAGAAGGTGAATTTTCTCATCAAATTTTCAGCAGCAGAAGACTTGCTAGCTCTTTAAGAAAACTGGAACCACAGTGGTCAGGTCTCAACTTCAGAGTGATCGCAAGGTACATTCAAGGTCCAAAGCTGCCTTTCTTTGCTCATCCAAAAGCTGCGTTGAGTAGAGTGGCTCAGTGGGATACATCAGGCAGGATTGGCTTGTATTTTAAATAGCAATAGAGCTTCAAAGTTCTTCAAAGAACTAGAAAAAAAAAAGAGCTATGAACTATTCTTCCACTTTGTGAAATAAATGAGGTCACAGCTTCAGCAAAACTATTGTATTTTGCCACTGACTCAATGCATCAGATGACTAATTGTGACTAAACAATTTTACAAGTAATGAAGCAATTACATAGCAAAATCAGAATGAATTCACCACCACCTGAAGGCTGGGAATCAAATTCCGTGCCAACGTGACAGGCAGCCTATCACAGGAGATGAAGTGTGAGGGAAGCTGATTTGAAGCAATTTGTGCACAGAGATAATAAAAAGCTCTCTATAGAAAGGGGCAACAATTTTATTTCTTTCTAAATCCAGATTTCACTTTTCTCTTTTTAACTCTCGTACAGATATAAATTCCTCTGAGAAACCTATCTCACAGCAACAGCTTTGGTTGGATAGTTCAACTGAAGTGAAAAATACATCTCAAAATGGGAACTATGTTATAATTTTAACTCTGTAGCAATTGCAAACTGATCACTTGGTATTTTGTAAGGTTTTAGAGTATCACCAGTCTGTGGAATACTAGTATCAGGGTCTATTCCTGTTATTTATAAACATGATATAAACTGAAATTAACTGTCAGCTCTGTTCGCAGAACTTCATGAAGATTTAACATTTTAGGTTTTTTTTTTTCTGGATAACGTAACTATTTTTTTTTTTTTGTGAACTATCGTATTGAGGAGCACCCTTTATCACAATGTTTGGCAAAGGCATTTTCAGTTTATCAGAGAGACTATGATTTAATAATTTGGCCAAGGAAAATCTGCAGGTCCTCTGAGAATCATCTTAGTATATCTGGAATAGGTCCCTTTTTTCTAGCAAAAATAAAGTAGCGTATAAATATAAATATTTTACTAATGTGCTGAGGACCACATTTTATCCTCATGCAATATTAGCTTCTCAAGAAAATTCTCAGAATATATTAAGGCATGAAATGGTGTAGTCTGTGATTACTTGAAAACGTAAAACCTTGTTTTGTCTGTTACTTCTACCCCCATATTCCTGTGCAATGGCTGTTTTCTCTTTTCATGAGCTAAAGCAACACAGACAAACCTTGTTTCCTGAATGACTGATGGGGTAATGAAAATTAATAGTAGCCCCTACAAACACCATTGATTTTTTAAAATCTCGAAGATTGACACCTTATTCTTTGTATTTCAAACCAGAGTATGTCTGTTTGCTGTAATAAATGTAGGTATGCATGTATACCCTGAGACCCATGAGCATTTTCTGCAGACTCTGAGGAGCTTGGAGGCATATTTCAAATTCACTTCAGCAAGGGCACCAGGCTGTGTTATAAGGATTTCGAAAAATCCATCCCTTAGAATCTTGTAAGTAATCTCTTGGATATCCTGCATGCTTTCATTCATAAAGCTTTCAACACAGAATTGAGTGGGCTGCGCGCGCGCGTGTGTGAATCTGCCCTGATTGAAATGCCAATATTCTCTCTCTCTCTCTGTGCTCTGAAATTTACTATTGCAATAAAACAGCAGCATTCCCTTGCATACCAAACTGAAGTGCCTGTGAAGAACAACTGCTGAAACCCCTCATTTATTTCATGGTTTCGGTTTAATTGACATCAGCGTTCAATCCTTCCAACTGGCCTATTCATTGTCTCCCTCTCCTGGAGATTCAGTCTGGATTCAGTGTACAGCAAATTCATTACTGAACTGCAGAACCTTCCCTCTCTGAAAGGAAGGGGAAGGAAAGAATTCACACTGTAGTTAGAATCACAAGCATCTGCTCTTAGTATTTTTATTTTATCTTCCTTTTTTTTAAAAAAAAAAAACAACAAACTTTTAGGTATTTCCCACTACACCCACAGCAAGCAGCTCACACCACCTCCCCCATCTCCCAGTCCCAGTCTCTGTTGAGGGAGAATATGTTAAGAGAATATTCATCTGTCTCCTTGACTCCAAATAACCAGTACCAGAGACATCATGATGCAAATGTTTCTGAATAATTCATGAAATGATTGATGGGCAAAAAATATTTTAGGCATATTATTTAATCAGCAGCAATAAAACTGCTCATTTTGTAAAGAACATGAATAATTTATTTTAACACTAAAGGGTGAGAGTTCCTGTAATGCATGATTTGTAAGAACGACCCAACCAGCTTTAATCAGAGACTGGAGAGCATGTGCATGAGTGGCATGCTATGTGCAAATATGTAGGCAGTGATGAGAGGGAAAATAAGCTGCTCAGAATGGTGAAGGGTCACTGGTACCCACTAGTCCTTCTGCAAGAACGGGGCCCAAAAAGTGTTTGAAATGAAGGTAGAACAACTGGAGTGGTGTAAAATAGAGAGCAAGGAGGCAAATCTGGTAAAATCTTGCCTCACTTGGGGCAATAAGAACAAAGATTACCTGTAGAGAACAGGAGGAATGATATGAGAGGGGGCACAGTACATAGAGCGTAGGCTCCATGTTAATGCAATTCCGAGGGAAAAGTGTTGGGGGAAGGATATGGTAACGTATTAGGAAATACTGTGCTACGGCAGATATTTTTCAATTCTGGACACACAACAATCCTAATGGTCTTTTTAGCACAGTGCAGACTGTGTGGGAAAAAGATCCCCCAAAACCTGTCTTTCTGGTAGGTCTCTCCTGTTCATGGGACAAATCCTCTTCTAGAGCTCTCTCTGACATTTCTATGATTGTAGTTGTTACCTGTGGGGACCACGTGGCCTTAGAGCTCAGCTGTGGTAGGAATGGTATTATGGAATAAGATGATTATGGATTCTAAGATAACCACTAAGAAACAATTAATTTATTCTACACTTACTTCTGGTGAGAGCAGAGCCATTCGTCAAGATGGAGCAAGTTTATTGTGGCTTCTGTAGCTGAGAACTTAGAAAAGGTCCTAACTCTTCACATTACATCTGGCTAAGCAGAAGGACAGCCTCAGCTTCTCCTGTGGGCTTAGATTCCATATTGGTACCTGGTTAGGAGTCAGTAGATCCAAAGTAGCTGAACTCAATCACAAAGGTGTGGTAGATGGTAGATGCTCAGTTTCTACTCCATTCAGTGGATATTACCTAAGTATTTTGTAATTTAAAAAAAAAAAAAAAAAGGGAAGTAGAGGTACTGTGTAAAATATCTACAGAATCTAAAGCCCTTCAAAAGAGCACACTGCTACTAAATAATGTAACAGCATGTATCACTCATTCATTAAATATCAGTAAATAATTTAAAATTATCTGTAATTTGAAATGGTCCTGAAATTATATCCATTCCTCTATTCTTTCTGTAAACGCTTGTAAGGGGAATTTCATGGGCTTTCTTTGGTTTAAACTCTTGATTTTGAAATTTTTCTTTGCATTTGTTAGCATTAAGGGAAAATGGAAGAACAGTGAATCAGGAATGGAAAAAAGAAAGATTCTTTGAAGTGAGAAAAAATCCTTTCTTTGGCAGATTAGCTGCTGGCTTCTAAATCTTTCTCCTGAGAGGAGAGTACACAGGAGATACCAGAATGTTGTCTCTTTGCCTTCAGCTAGCTGTTAGCAGATTTACAAGAAGTCGAGGTAATCCCTTCAGCAACTCTAGTGCCCTGTTTTTGGGCAGCAGGATGTGATAGCAAAGCCTGGTCCTTTGGTGAAACTTTGGCTTTGCTGACATTGATTCAACAGCTGATTGACTCAGTAGGCAGGATTTCAACCCATGTGCCCCAGCCAAGTGCAGGGCACAGGCGAGCCCTCCATGTTGGGTTGTAAGGCGTGGGTTGTCCAGCGGCATTTTAAATCTGTGACAAAAAGAACCTTCAGTTGAATCTTTGTGGGTAACTGATGTTACCCACATCCTCCTATGCTCCAGCTCCTTTGCTGGATCAGAAGTAGTGGCCTGACCTTAACCATGTCACTGTCTTCCTGCTGTATGCATTTTCCCCCTCTGTAACAGAAAGCAAAGAACTTTACACATTCTGAAGCTAAAATAAAGAGAATTTGTGTATGCACATGAAACAAGTTTCCCAACATAGTGCCATAGATAAAAATCACAACAAATGTACTTTAGTGTAAATGAATGAATGAAATTTAAGACTGATGCTGCAAAATAAATTTGGATTGGCTTTTTTTTTTTTTTTTTTTTTTTTTTGGGGGGAACTTATTAGACAGTGAAAATTAATCACACTGTGCATAGTACCCCACTGGCAAGACATTACTCACTGCAAAATAATTCTATTGTTTTGGGACTTTGCATGTATACTAGATTGATGGTGATTCAGTGTTTACTGAGATTTTTGGTTTGCATCTCATTTATGTTTATGCCTAGCAGATGGTCTTTATTCATCATAGTATTTCTTAGGATTTTTTTTTTTATCTCATATTTGAGTGTCTGCATGATGAAGATGCTTTATAAGTGAAAGAAGAAATTGAGCAATATTAAACCTCACAGAAGACGAGAGATTGCTAAGGGTAATCAAAGTAGATTTTGACAACAAATAATAGTTTGCGAGAAATGCCTGAAGTTATCTGGATTTTGGGTCTAAGGATAAGATCTTTAACCAAAATTATTATCTTGCTGTATTCCTAGCCTTGAATTTGGGGTTTTAATGTTGGGAAAAAGGTAAAGTAGGTCAGTTTCTAAGAAAACTTTTTTAGTAGCAAGACTTCTTTTCTTCTAAACAAGCCATTAAAATCTCATTGCCTGAGATGTTTACATGGAGAAGCCCAGAGTGCCTAACATTGTATTATAAGCATAATATTGGAGCAGTATAAGAAGCAATATCTACTTAACCCTTTCAATCCCACCTCCTCAGAGTAGTAGACTGTTTCGTGTTAGATCCACTGGGCCCAGGTTCAGTCCTCACTGTTGAGTGTTGCAGAGATCAGTGTTATAAGTTGGCTTCGTGTGTGAGAAACAAATCTTGGCCCCTGGTTTCCAGGGAGGGACACTGACATTATGATGGTGTTTGTTTGGATGATATTGATCTTGCCCTGCACCTTTTCTTGAATCCCTTCCTGGCATAGGAAAGGCACACAAAGATTTTGGAACCCACGAGAAATCTTTCATAATTTCAGATAATGGAATAGACTTTTCAGTCTTAAATGGCTGAAGCTTTATGAACAGGAGTTAGGTCATACATCCTCAAGGAAGTGTTTTCCCACAGTAGGTATCAGAAAAGCTTTTGACAAATTTCCAGCATAAGGACATCTTGCTGTAAGATATCCTGGTAATCCTTCCATGTACAAACGTAGAAATTGGCATAAAAAAATTCCTGGGTCTGTTAATCATGCAAAATTCAGCTAATAATCAGATATGCTATTCATGCAAAGTTAAATGAAAATATAACTAATACAGTTCCATAAATATATATAAGGAGAATAAAAACAGAGAATAGCCTTAGATAAATCCATGACGCAAAAAATACTAACTCCATAAGTCCTTCTGTTTCTGTCATGAAGCTAACTGAATTATTTTCCTTCAACTGTGAATCTGTAAGTCTTGAGACATGAACCTGAAGGAAAGCTAAAATAAATTGAGTTTGGGACCATAAATCATTGTCTGAAACAATTAGTTACAGCACTTTGTTAAAGTTTAGCAGTGAATAATAGGAGGTGGTGGTACCAATAGTTTGCTATATACTGTGAGAGGAAAATTGTTTTATGGTAAACTGAATTAAATCCAGAGTGACCAGAGGAGATGGTAGGTGGAGTTGGTAGTGAAAGATCTAAATTTGTCTCACTAAGTTACGTGGTAATGCCAATATTAACAGCAGTCATGGTTAGAAGCCTTTCTCTAAAATAAATAGAGCTTTGGAAGTGGAGTCTCCACTTCTTTCACAGAGTAGGTTAAAATAAACTTCATAGTTTCTTGCCCAGGATATAGTTCTTCTCATTAGGAAGTACTCAGGGGTACCTAGGAAGAATCAAAAACACTTCTATGAAAGGAAGAAGGGGAGGACAAAGCAAGCAAAGATTGGGATATTTGGAAACCCTGGAAACAGACACCAGATATTTTGCCACGCACAAGAAAAAGAACAAAAGTGTTGGTGTATCTGGAGTATGGATTGCAGCTCTGATAACTGATTAAGACAGTAGTATGTCTATACTGGACATTTTTAAGAGCTGAAAAGCAGATAGTGGTTGGTGTTAATTCAGGTTTATCTTTTCTATTCTAGCTTTTACGTGTACTGTATTATCCAAGTAGTTTCCCCAGTAATGTAACACAGGTTTAAGGAGGTCACAGAAAAAAAGACTGGTGACATTTCTGAAAAGATATCTCTGACCTTCAGCAGATAGAATTTTACCATGCCTTTTCTGTTTTTTGATTCTGTATTGACACCTTTCCTCCCTTCCCATGTGTTCTCCTGAACAAGTTTTCATTTTGTAGAGTCACTACTGAAGCTGTAATCACAGCTGGGTTGAGCACCGTGTCTCACCAGCCCAAGGCAACTCAAATTCATTGTTTTCGTGGGACCCGGTGGCAAACAGAAATTACAGCATCTCTTGCCCTGTTACAAACATTCCTTTTTTTTCCTGACCACTTTCGATTTGAGGAAGATAAAAACTGTCACAGCTGTTTTCAGGCAGTAATTTTTCAATAGTGATTGGTGAAAACCACTATATTTTAATATCTCTGCATTCTTATATGGAACAATGTTGCTATTCAGAGTGAATAGACTTCTCAGTAATGACACAATTCTTTTGTAAAGTTCTTTCTCACTAATCTGCAGCTATGCCCTTAAAGATATTCTTTGAGAGATTTAGAAAAGCAGTGGTTTGCTTCCCTTTAAATTAAAAGAAAAAAAGAAAATATGTGAATTTAGTACTGTTGTTAGCTCAGTAATGTAAGTGGTATATACTCATCATAAATATATTTTCTTGCCATAGAATGGACAAGAAAAGTGGGGTTTTTTCCTAAAAATAATCTTCACTCTCTTGCTTAGCTCTCCTCTGGCCTGTAGGTGTCATAATCAGAATATGGATGAAATAGATAAATATTAGTCTACTTACATGAAATAACTTTCTGAAAAACAATGGTCTTGCTAAGTAAGTACTATTATTATTGAAGCTTTGGAAGTGGAGAAACTATTCCAGTGTATATAAAATGTATATATACACTATTCCAGTGTATATAAAGGATTTCACTGCACATTCTCTACCTCCAAAGGTGACGTTTCTCAGGTTTCTCAGATGAAAAAACATTTTTCTCTAGTCTTATCCTGTGGCCTTCAAATCTGAACTTGCTGGTCTTGATCCCACTCTTGCTTCTTCTTAATATCTGTCTCTCTCAGATAAGAGTCAGAAGTGACTGAAAAGACTGAAAGCAGCATGTTCCTCCTCCCTCTGAGGGAGTAGAGTGGTGGGCTGTAGCTGTAACAAGGCCGCAGGATGAAGCTGCAGTGAATACTAGAACAACATCTAAGGAACATAGTAGTATCAAATACCAATTCTCATACTATGTTGCCTACTAAGCAGTTAAGGACAACAAAGCTTAGATTTACCCAGGCTAATGTCAAGCCCTTTCCTGAACACCTAAATTAAAAATCTTGTCACACTGTATAATCATTGTCAGCATTGCCAGGAGAGCACTGGTCCACCGAAGATGTCAAGTTCTCTCCAGCTGCAGCGGAAATGAACAATGAAGTCCCAACATGACATTCAAGGTGAAGATATGGTCACACGGGGTAAAACTAGGCCAGTTTCACATTAACGATAAGATACGGTAGCATCTGAAAACATGTTAATAGACTGCTTGCATAAATGTTATTTAATCTACCACTGCTATACAAACAACTTTGTCAACAGAGTACAACAGCTATTCTGCTTGATCAGTGCTCAGCTACTACAATTTCTAGAAAGAATATAATTTCCTCCAGTGGAAGTTTCAGTTGGAATTCTAGTTCTTCAAGGACAGAGGTGGCGGAGCCTTGGACATTTTAAAACATGTAAAAGAGTGAGCACTTCGGAACAGTTTTGGGAATGTCAGTTTAAAGCTTTCCCTTTAATAACTACCTGAAAAAATTGACTAGAAAAAGAAAGTTCTATATCCAATGCATAAATGTGCAGTGCAACAAGGATGGTAACTTAAAGAAGATTTAGCCATGTAGTTACTTAGAATTGGTAACTTTCTGTCTTGAGTCTTCTTGAGTAGAAATGGTAAAAAAATATTTGATGTAATTTGAAAAATATCTGACTTACGATGTAGAACTGAAGGTGGTAAAAATAGAATCCTTGGTTAGAACCAAGAATCCCTTTTCTGGTTTACTAGATAGCTTAGTAAAAAATTTCTAGGCTTATTGCTGTAGACATTCATTTACAGAAGGATCTAATTTAAGGATTTCTAATTATTGCAGCATGAAACGAGGCTTTAGTAATTCTAAATAAGAAAGGCCTATCAAATATATTCTACAGACCCTAGACCTTTCTGTTACACATGGATTTATATATTAATTTACTCATGTATTTCCGGATAATGATACTATCTTGTGCAAGAATTTTAGGATGCAACTAGAGATCTCACTCAGTTGTTCTTGGAGCTGTATGGCTTCTTTTGCTCAACATTATTATTATTTACCCTTACTACGTGGAATAAAGGATTTAGCTTTTCTGTAGCTATAAGAAGCTAAAGGCTGCATTTGGAAGCACTAATGGATGTTTACAGTAGATTTTCAAATCCAGTTTCAATACCTGGATATTTCCTTTCTAATCCAAATATTTAAAAACCCCAAAGCAGTCTAAATGAAGCTTGGAAGTTCATGCTCTGTAACGGTCTTATTGCTGATCACATTACATAGTGATGCATTTACTTCACAATGCATTTACTCCAGACTGTTAGCCCTTAGTCAGCTGTAACACACAGAGTGACGTGTGCTAAGAGATGATGATAGTTTTGTCTGTTTTCTAAGACACCTCCCTCACAGATAGTAGTGTATGTCTGCCAGACATTATGTGCTAGTAGGAAAAACTGGGTGGGGTTTACCTTGTGGTCTCCTATTTCAATCTGTTGGTGGGTTGTCTGGTAAGAAAGCGGTGCCTGAAGCTGACTGTGTATCGTGCAGCTGGCACCATGCTTGAATTGCTATTGAAGACAAAGGCAGCAAAAGCTGCTCAGAATCAGTTCTATAATTCTAAATCAGCAAGACATGAGGACACTATCCACAATTTCCAATGGAAAATGTGTTAGTTTAAATTTTGAAGATCTGAGGTCAGTTCTGGGTGCACCCACAAGGTTGTCTAATCATTCTGATATAGAGAAGTCTGAGATTTGTAGAGAGTTTTATTTTTCGTACTACCGACTAGTACTGGCTGAATTAAAAGGTCTTGCCTGTCCCTCTGCTGTAGAAGTGTGAGTGACACCAGGAATCATACTGTGCTCTGCCTATGTTTGAAGGCTGCGTCTAAATCATGCTTTTTCTTCTGTTCCTTGGAAGATCTCCATGTCCTTCAGAATGACAAGTACACAATATGACTCACTTCACGTAACTTTATGTTTCTTCTTTGTAGATATTTACACATCTGAAGAAGTCATCCTTGGCTCCCCTTATAGCTATTGGGTAGAAATAGACAATTTAAAGGCATTATTTTTGACACAGCTATTTGTTGCCTAGAAGTGTCCATTTTTCCTCCATTGACTCTAAAGGTGCTCAAGACTATTAGCTCCAGAGGTAAACCTGCATTTGCTCACATAAACCGAACAAAAAATCCTGATCCAATACATTGAAATAACTAGGAAGATTTCCAGTTACTTGAGGGAAGTCTGAATGCATTAAAAAAAATAAGCTGGAAGGCTGGATAATGTGAATCTTACTGAACGTTTCTGTACCTAAAACTATGTCTGAATTTTGCATGAGTTACAACAGCCTAGTTAGAGTAGGCCACACAACGGATTAAATTGCAGGAAGAGCAACTGAGAACATAGATTGTTTTAAAAAATGAGCAAAACTAATCAATTTTATCAAGATGAATAAAAACATCCCCCATCATCTAATCTGATCCCACTAGGTAGAGTCTAGGGCAAGCCTTCTTTAGGATGGAGGTGTTACTGGTGACAAAGGACAGCTTTCTACCTAGGCTGCTGGGAGAGCAAGTGGAATGAAAAGAGTTTGGAAAAAGTTTGTAGAAAATAAATATTGAATATTCTTTAGAAACTTTGAATATATTTTTTTCTTCCTTTCTGTATCTAGGGATTTCTTGTGCCCTTGCAACTATTTTAGTTTACCTTTTTTAGAGCTAGTCAGCACATAAGCCACTTTTTCTTTTGCAGGCTCGGAAACTTACTGTTGCACCTGAAAAGATATGCAACAAAGACTTTCTTCCAGAGACAAGGGGTTCTCCCCCCTCCCTCCCCAGAATAGCCTATTAAAGCAATAGCATCAATGTTAGAAAAATTCACAACTTTTTCTTCCTTTCATAAAAGAGAAGGAAAACAATAAACAAAAAAAGTAAACAAGAAAAACCTTTCCTGAACCCTATGAGGCCCGTATCAGAAGACTTTCATGATCTTCATCAGAAAAAGCAGCCTATCAGTAATTGAGTTCAACAGCCTTACTCAGTAAAGCAATCTTACCCATACAGGCAAAAAATATTAATGCATGTAAATTACGTTGTTGACAGGAATATTCCCATGAGCAACACCTGCACTGATTCCTGATGTTTCCTTTTACAAAACAAGAAGTAATCCCTCAATATTTCTCAATAGTACTGGAATGTCTGTGATTTGAAGGCACCTGTCACTCAGGAGACTTACCCAGCCGCGTATCTTTTAAAGTCAGGTAACTAATTAGCATCTGATTTATGAATGCTTCATATCAGGAAAGAAACCTGAAGTCATTGGAAAGGGTGCTTGTTAGAACATTGTCCTTAAAGAAAACTTTACAAGGTTTCTTTGTAACAAGCATTATTTCTTACTCCATGAAGATTGAAAAAAAATCCTGTAGAGCTCTTCTAAGTCCCGGGTAACTTTAGAATGAGAGATGTCTCTTTTTTTTTTAGTTTTTGTTTGTTTTAATGTTTCTTGGAGGAAGAATTGTTAGGCGCAGCACATCTCAATCATACTTTGACTCAATATATTTTTGTATAACATTCTGGCAGGCAGGAAGAACTCTGGGTTTGGTTTTTTTTCTCAAATTATTATTTATTTAAGGGTTTTCTATGACTTAAAGATGCTCCCATTCTTCTAGGGAACCTTTTAACAGAAAGAATTTCAGAACCTATTGTTCCAATATGCTACAGTATGCCAGAATCTCTGCCCTCAAGAACATAATGTTGCAATGTTAACTAGATAAAAATAATAAGAGCAGTTTTGAAGAAACTGCTGGAGGCTGGCTATTTTGTGTGCTCCTTAGGATAAATACAAGTATAAAAAAGTTTGGATCCTGACTGAGCTGCAGCAATAAGAATGGACATGAATTATATTTTTTAAATTATTTACAACTTCACAGTGTCTGTGGCTTTAAATTATTGATGCTAGTGACAGCAACTGTCAATGAGACAAAGCTTCCACTGAAACAGCAGCAGCAGCATGCTATGGTGCTGGGAACTGGTTTGGTTCAGCCCTTCCAATCCTTCTTATTAAGGAAAAATGTCACTTCCCTTATGTTAGGAGAGCAGAAAAAAGGAAGGAAGATCATTATTAAAGGAGAAGTTTTCTGCAATAGTCTTTGATTACAGTGTGTGTCTCAGAACTCTTGGGATAGCAAAAATGTTCTAACTGAGCATGAAAGAGGTTGATCTTAGCAGTAAGTGACTGCGTAATGCTTGCTATGACACTTTTTTTTTTTTTAACATGTAGGGTTATAGCAGAAAAAAGGTCCTTGCTGCACCACAAAGGACAAGGGAGCTCTGTGGGACAGAGAGACTTTAGTGGGCACATTTGTCCTCACCTACAGCCCACAGTGATTGTCTAGGGCAGTGTAACTCCACATCCAGGCAATACCTCCAGGATAAAGGTATTAGCCTCTCCAGGTGTGGTAGAAGCACTTGCACCTCCACTGCTATAGCAGTGAGAATCAGGAGTATTGCAGATCATCTGTCTTCTTTATTACTGCTGCTCTCTCCCACTGACCTATGCAGCTGTAATCTCCTGAATCTGTCTGCCTGTATCTGACAGCTCCCTAATAAAGTTCTGTTGCTTTAGGTGCAAAAGGACACACCTGTTTTATGTACAGTGATGTATAGGGCTCTGTTTTTCTTCAGGTTCAAAGCAACAACGCACTAGGCACTGGGGATTGGGTTGGACCCGTTACCGCTGAAAGGAGAGAAGATTTCTGATGTGAAAACATCAGTGAGCCGTGTGTATGTGCTGCATATGTACTTGCAGAGTAGAAGAGAGCTGCGTAGAATATGAAATTGCATCCTGTACTGCTGGGGATCAGGTGCCGAGTTGTATAAAGACAAGTGCTGTATTAAGAGTGGGAAGTGACTGAAGAGTGTTCCTCTGTAGAGAATGATTTGCAGTGGAGGAGGAGAATCGTGCCTCTTTTGTGTCCTCTTATGTGCATAGATGGAAGGAGAGAAAAAAAAATCTTCTGCTGTCATCTAGGAAACAAAGATCATCTCAGTGACTTACAAAATAGTAATAGGCACAGACACATGACAAGGAGTCTGTGAAGCCGCAAGAAATTAAGTGTGCTTTTATAGTTCAGGTTAAATCTCACTAAAATGGATATTGAGGCAGTGGCTGCCCTCTGGTTGCAGGTCACCAAAATGGCAGGAGTTCCACCACCCCACAGGACCTAAATGGGGGCTCATCTGTGTAGCCTAAAGGGTCCTCCAACTCTGCAGCTTTACATCGCCCAGGGCACTGGCCTCAGGGTCTATCCCCAGCCCATCAGCCATGCAGAGGAGAGTGGCCCGAATCCACATTGCTCAAGGGGCTAGGCCCTTTTTGCTGCAGAACAGCCACAATAGTGTTTGACCCATAGGGTTGAGCCTAAATACAGTGGCTGTAAGATATTTTTTTTTAAGTTTTCCTTTTTTCCCATGCCTTCAAAATACCTGAAGTAATGACAGCACTGTGTTGTAACAGCATAATGCAAGCACACTAAGGGTAATCAAGAAACAAGGACTCGGGACGATGAGAAACAAGATATTTGGCAGTGCAGGTGTACTGTACAAAACTTGAGACCCAAGAAAAGATTTGCATAACTATTTGGATAGCACCTACAAACTGAAAACATTAAGGTTTTTGATACTAACTTGCAGATTCCAGCAAGAATATTTCATTTTGTAGTTTAACCACTAGTTAGTGGCATAATAGAGGCAGAAAATGCAGACTCCATTTCTTTTATATAAAACACTGAGCAGGGGATACTAATGGGAAGATCCCACTGATAGTATGCCCTGAAGAAATGGAAGCTAATGAAATAAAACTATTCATATAACATGGTGCAAAGAAAGCATTTGTAAGCAGAAAAAAAATAACATTTCTTATTTGTCTAAATTTATCCTGCATTTCTCTTAAAACCAGAAAATTCACTGAAGTACATACACAAACTCATTACATTATAAGAACCATTGCATTTTACATTTTTCAAAGAATTTCTGTAGTGACATACAACTGTGTTCATCAGTCAGATCTTTCTCACTCATCTCATGGGTTTATTGTCCTTGACTGCCACTGAACGTAATGGGTCTGAAGCCTTTCATGCATCCCAGGTATAGGGAGGGCTCTCTGCACTGAGAAAGCCAAAACGTGTCCAGCTGTATAGATTCTTCTATCAAATGCAGGTATTCTCCAGGACCTGGCTACCTGAGCATCTCAGTCTTTTTGACATATATTCTTATATCTTCCAATGAGTTAGCAAAAGAACCAACACATCTGCATTATTAGAAAACTAGGAACTGTTGGTTGTGTCTTACGGGGAAACTGGGGAACCAGACAGTGCCCCAAATTAACCAGCTGGTTGGAAATGCAGATCTTCCAAGTCCTAGCCCACTGTGACATCCACTGGGCACTGCCCAGTGGCAGGCACTTTACAGAGGAGAGAATTAAGACAAAAAGAAACAGATTTGTTGGTTTGTTTGTTTAGGTCATAAGGACAGTCAGCCACAGCAAGTAGAACCCCATGTCAAGACTTTTATTTATGTTAGTGCTTGTCCCATGGAATACTAATTCTTTATGGACAGAAAGATTCCAAACTGGATTTAACTTGCAATAGCATGATGAAGGAGGCAGAGAGCTGAGCAGGGTCCTTCAGCTTCAGGGAGAAGACTTCCTGTTTACACAATGTTTTATCCTTGCCAATGCCATGCCTGGAAGGCTGGTCAGGAACAAAACCCGGGGTTATCACACAGGTAATACTTTCTCCACTCCAGCCACCCAGTAATGCAAGCTTCTGTTCATACAGATCTTGAGTATGGACTTTTCCCACCCCACCCCCGCACCTAAACAGAATTTTTTTTTTTTTAATCACATGTTTTTAGCTAGGTCCTGTACAGTAGATTTAAAAATGAAAGCAAATCACAGCAGTGAACAGCAGGTGGTGCTGTAAGACTTGGGATTAAGGACTCTCCTGCCTCCCACTCTACAGTTGTCACTGAAGAGTGAGAACACGTGAAACTGTCCTGGTTCTGGCTAGGATACAGTTAATATTCACCTGAGCTGGGCGAAGAACTGGAGCTGGTGGCCCCTATCGCTGGGGCACCCAGCTGGGATAATTAACTAATTAGCTAACAGCTGGGGTTAATTTACCCAAATTAGCTGAAGGGCTATTCCATCCCATCTGACATCATGCCCAGTATGGGAGTGAGGAGGGTGCTGAGGGGAGGCTCCTGCTACTTAGAAGAAACTAGGTGTGGAGATTTGTTGTAAGCCATGATACTGTATTTGTATTTCATCACTGTTGTGTTTTCTTCTGTTATTGCTGTTAAATTTACTTTTTGTTCCTTCTCAACCCACGTGGTTTTGCTGGTGTTGTTTGTTTACCAGTTCTCCCTTCCGTCCCACTGGAGGGTGGGGGGAGTGAGAGAGAGACTACGTAGTCTGGTCCCAATCAGGGCTGAACTATGACAGAAGCTTTTCCTCTTACCTGTGTCAGAGAGGTCTATAATTACAGATCATGCAGATTCCATGACTCAGAAACAACAAATATTAATCCCTTTTATACTAGTAATTTATGTGGCTACTTAATATCCTGGGAAAAAAGTGGTAACAGGGTCAGCCTGATTCAGAGAAGGCCCCTTTGTTCTCTGCTTTTGAGCTTTTGTTAAAACTTCATCTGGTAAATATTCTAAGGCTGGTAGGTACCTCACTCTCAGGGTGACTTGTTGCCTGCTGGAAGAAAAAAAAAAAAAAAAAAAAATAATCGCTGAACTCTTTTCAGGAAATGGGAAGATATAGAAGTGGACAGGTAGAGGATTCTTGCCTTGGACTTCAGTGGAAAAAAAAAATGGGAATTTTTATTTCCACCTCCCCTGCCCTCTTACATTCTCTTTCTGTTTATATCCATTGCAGGTAGGAGAATAACAAATCCATCAGAAAAAAAAAAATTCAGTTTCACCACTATTAGCACAGCGCTTATTCACTGCCTCTTTTGGCACCTGATCCCCAGTGTAATAGAAAATGTAGTTTTACACTTCACTCAGTTTCACAAAACAAATGAAAAGTTTGATTTATAATTTGTGCCACCACATTAAAAATAAAGTTTTAGCTAGCTCCTCAGAGGCATCCATGTTGAACTCCTCACCAAGTTCCCATGGAATGAAGCTGGCCCTGAGCCTTTAGACAGGGTGCAATACTGTTGTGTTATGCTTTAAGAGGCTTGTGCCTTTTTGGACAGACTGTTTCTGTGGACTAGTGTAGAAAAACCTCAGTAAGAAGTGCAGATTTCAGTAACTGTTATCAAAGATCTAAGGCCATGTAGACATGCATAAAAATAGCTTTATACATCAAAATTGTTGTATACATTCAGAACATTAGGATAAGAGTATTTACAAAGACAAAGGGAGGGGGGAAGAAGCCCCCCAGTCTGCTAATGCCATTCCATAGTAACATAATAAATTAAAGTCAATTAAGTTTTCCTGTTTTGGGTTATTAGTAGCTGATAGATCCTATAGCAAACTTAACATAGGAAGTGACAAGAAAAGGCATGAAAACTTGGGTTTAAATTAATAACTCATAAATATTCATGTATTCAGTTAGTTCAACAATTACACTGCTTTATCTTCAGTTTATTTTCCTATAGAGACAGAACTATAAAACACAGACTCAATAGATTAGTTATTTTAATGTTTGTAGACTTCAGGAAAAACAGTTCACAAGGTTTTGATTTTTTTTTTCCTGTTTTGTTAGACTTTTGACACAGGTAGAGGTACAGTGACATTTTCACTGTTTTTGCTCAAGGACAGAACTGTTTTGAATTCTGTTCTTAAACAAAATCACTCAAAAAACCCCCTAAATATCTATTTTAGAAACTGGTAACTGTTAATCACCATTAAAGATTTTGTCCAGATGAGAATTAATTTAGAGAGGAAACTGAAAAGTTTGAATTTCATACACTTTTCAATTTGAGAACAGACACTCAGGGAAAGCCTACAAATAAAAACTACCCAAATAAAAACTATTCTTTCCTTACAAGTTTTATTCCTTATGATGAAAGGCTGAATCAAGAAATTCTTTAGAGAAATATTAACAGATTTTATCATCAGATGGAAATTCCTGTGTCCTGTTTTGATGCAACATTATTACATAGATTATAGGAGTATATACGTCCCTACATTAGAAACAAATTGGAAAAATCTTTATTAATTCCTTCAACATTCACTGAAGTGTTTCACAGGGCTTCAGAGTAAACCTCACGTAAAAATTTCTTAACTGGAATGGCAGCCTATCTGGCTGACTGCCTTTAATTACATGTCAGAGGAAACTTACT
>WHYT01016275.1:113372-148954 GCA_009806455.1 Tetrax tetrax
AAATGGGAATTTTTATTTCCACCTCCCCTGCCCTCTTACATTCTCTTTCTGTTTATATCCATTGCAGGTAGGAGAATAACAAATCCATCAGAAAAAAAAAAATTCAGTTTCACCACTATTAGCACAGCGCTTATTCACTGCCTCTTTTGGCACCTGATCCCCAGTGTAATAGAAAATGTAGTTTTACACTTCACTCAGTTTCACAAAACAAATGAAAAGTTTGATTTATAATTTGTGCCACCACATTAAAAATAAAGTTTTAGCTAGCTCCTCAGAGGCATCCATGTTGAACTCCTCACCAAGTTCCCATGGAATGAAGCTGGCCCTGAGCCTTTAGACAGGGTGCAATACTGTTGTGTTATGCTTTAAGAGGCTTGTGCCTTTTTGGACAGACTGTTTCTGTGGACTAGTGTAGAAAAACCTCAGTAAGAAGTGCAGATTTCAGTAACTGTTATCAAAGATCTAAGGCCATGTAGACATGCATAAAAATAGCTTTATACATCAAAATTGTTGTATACATTCAGAACATTAGGATAAGAGTATTTACAAAGACAAAGGGAGGGGGGAAGAAGCCCCCCAGTCTGCTAATGCCATTCCATAGTAACATAATAAATTAAAGTCAATTAAGTTTTCCTGTTTTGGGTTATTAGTAGCTGATAGATCCTATAGCAAACTTAACATAGGAAGTGACAAGAAAAGGCATGAAAACTTGGGTTTAAATTAATAACTCATAAATATTCATGTATTCAGTTAGTTCAACAATTACACTGCTTTATCTTCAGTTTATTTTCCTATAGAGACAGAACTATAAAACACAGACTCAATAGATTAGTTATTTTAATGTTTGTAGACTTCAGGAAAAACAGTTCACAAGGTTTTGATTTTTTTTTTCCTGTTTTGTTAGACTTTTGACACAGGTAGAGGTACAGTGACATTTTCACTGTTTTTGCTCAAGGACAGAACTGTTTTGAATTCTGTTCTTAAACAAAATCACTCAAAAAACCCCCTAAATATCTATTTTAGAAACTGGTAACTGTTAATCACCATTAAAGATTTTGTCCAGATGAGAATTAATTTAGAGAGGAAACTGAAAAGTTTGAATTTCATACACTTTTCAATTTGAGAACAGACACTCAGGGAAAGCCTACAAATAAAAACTACCCAAATAAAAACTATTCTTTCCTTACAAGTTTTATTCCTTATGATGAAAGGCTGAATCAAGAAATTCTTTAGAGAAATATTAACAGATTTTATCATCAGATGGAAATTCCTGTGTCCTGTTTTGATGCAACATTATTACATAGATTATAGGAGTATATACGTCCCTACATTAGAAACAAATTGGAAAAATCTTTATTAATTCCTTCAACATTCACTGAAGTGTTTCACAGGGCTTCAGAGTAAACCTCACGTAAAAATTTCTTAACTGGAATGGCAGCCTATCTGGCTGACTGCCTTTAATTACATGTCAGAGGAAACTTACTCGTAGACCTCTATTAGCAGAAAATTATGTGTTTAAATGCAGGATTCCACTGCTACTATGCGTGCTGTTATTTCTGGTAGCTGTGTAACTGAATGTTCAGATGTAATATTTGAAATAAGAAGTAGGATTTTTCTTCCTGTCTGAGATGGCTGTTTAACTGCCTGTGACTTCTCCCTGCTGGGCAAACACCCATCCCAGCAGGAGCCTCATTTCAGACTCTATTATATGTGAAGTCTGTGTATTGCAACATCATTCCCAACTACATTGAGAAAGACCTGTTGCATATTATACACCTTTCCTCTATTTCTCATTTGTTAGAATGGCTTCTCCAGATGCTTTCATGTTAAGGACAGCGGCTTGCTTGCTTCTCTTCGTTTCTGTGCTTGTGGAGTGAGATTTGACAGTCTTCCCTAGGGACTTCAGGCTGAAGTTTTGCATTTGAGAAAGTTGTCACAGAAGTTCTCCTGCCTTCCCGATTCCCTCAGCTATACTCCCTCCTGGTTTTAGTCTTGTTATATCTCAGCTCAACACATGTCAGCTGGGAGGTGCTTGAGCTGAACACATTTAGGCTATATTCCCCTCTGGTATAAGAGTGGGAGAGTACAGACCTGCCAATCTGACTCTGGGTCATCTAAGCAGCAAGTATAAGTCTTTTCATTGAAAAAGCACAGAGGAAAATTTGTATTTTAGAGCCCCTGAATAGATCCAAAGTAAGTAAAGGTCACATAACAGGAGGTCAAACTTCTTGCATTGACTTACCTGTACAACTTATGTCTGCCTTTTATCAGGAGCTGCCATGCTGTAAAGTTGCTCTTCTCTGCAAGGAGAGAAGAGGTTGTAGCTGTCAGGGAGCAGCACAAGGAGAGCTACACCACATCAGGGGCCAAGCAGTCTATCGACAACCTCTGACACAGTGAGGACATAAGCCATGTCCGTAGTCTGGCCTCTGGATGTCCCAGGTCTATCCAGGAGGCAGGGCTAGAGAGCAGCTACCTATAACATGCATCCCAGCTCCACCCAGGAACCAAGGCCAGACTTAAGAGCAGAGGCAGACACTCCTGTGACTCAATCCAGGCAAGACACAGGTGTGCCAGGCTGAGCTGAAATAGGGCTCCTGTGACAATGGGCAGAGGGTGTGGGAAGCCTCCAGGTGAGGCTGGTCAGGGTCAGCTGAGTCAGCAGCTGAATGCCTGGCTCTTTTGTGATTGACAAGAACATGCCCTGCAAAGCACGTATTCTTTGGCTAAGAAATGAGTTAATGTACATGAAACAACAGGCACCAAGGACAGTATGCATCACTGATTTAAGGCCACATGTCAGAGGCAGAGGCTGGTCACCTACACTCTCCATCGCCCACTGGGAGCTGCCATTCCCTACTTGCTTCCTTTCAGAACTCCCAGTGACTTTTGTCACCTCTTCCTTCACTGCAGCAGTTATGCATTCCTTGCTGGCATATGGCAAGAGTCCTTGCTACTTTGCTCCTCTGACTGCGCACAAAGCAGCTGGCAAACCCAATCAAATAAAGCAGGACTCCAGTGGGAATGATAAGCTCTGAATGATTGCTGATCACCTCCTGGTCATTGTAAAGTGGAACAAGAAAAGAGCTGGAGTGAAAGAATGGAGCCACTAAAAGCTCCACTGGAGCCAAAACTCTCTGGAGATTTGGAAAACTCACAGGAAGTTTTAAATAGCATGTCACACTGTGCTTGCAAGCATCTGTATTAGGATGCCAACAACACAGGAGATCATTTAGAAGGTTGCCCTATTTCTAGAATAGCTACCTTTAAAGTGCTTTATGTGCCTAATAATTTCCATGCAACTCAGACAAAAGGAAAGAAATGCTATCACTGTTATAAGGAAATTTGAAGAGTATGGCACTACACAACTGCAAACAGCAAAAAAATACAAACAGAAGGTCAAACCGGAGAACAGTTTGTGACAGAGCTGAGGCTGAAGAGCAATTTTTAAGGGCTAGAGATATTCCCAGCAGGAGATGAGTCTGTGAGCAGAATCAAAAAATTCTGGGGGCTACTACAGGAAAAATCAGAATTAACCGCTCATGAAACATTTTGAGTTCACCAGGCAAAGAAAATCAACCAGTCCATAGTAATACTATGGAGGATGGTCAGTACTCTGAACTTGAAGACATAAGAAAATCCAAACCACTACTAGCCACCTGAGGCAGAAAGTCATGCAGAGCTCAAAGTTTCAGTCCAGCAAAAACAGCAAGTGGAACTGGCATGTGTTCAGCTCCTAGGGTGTTTTATGGGGAAATTCATCAATATTTTGATGGGGTGGAAGGCATGAAGGTTTAATGGAATGAAGTTTTGATCTGGGGAAAAACACTAGCTGAGCATGGCTGGAGGCACAGAGCAACTATGGAGAGAGCCAGAACTAAAGTAAAGAAAACTTAAATCCTGTATGATGGAAGTAACATACCTGGAAGAGATATACATGTAGGTCACATAAAGCTGAAAGTGTCACTAACATAGCTCTGATAGACAAATACGAAGGTACAAAGATTCCTTGAAATGCTGAGTTATGGAGGGAGAATTGCCTCTAATCTGCAAGATGCACGTAGAGCCTTAATAAGGGATTGGAAAAATGAAGTCAGCAGCAGCTCAGAAATAGATCCTGCAAGATAAGATTATGACTTTCAGCATGAAGCAGCCACGTGAATGCACTCCCAACCCAGCTTGCTAATCAGAGAAGAGCTCTCAGTCTATTTGTGTGAACATCTGCAGTCAACATCGAGGCTCTCTAATACAGCTCTGACAGATTTTTGACAGTTATCATCATGTTGGAGGCAGACTAAAGCACATTTAAGATGTGTATTGCTATCATCTAACTTTACAAACAGAAACAGTAGAGGAGAAAGGGTAGAAAAATGGCTAGGGACCAGTTCCAGGATGGTTTCTGTCAACCTCCACGTTAAACCATGAATATACAGTTCAGTCCTGAGCTGCCAAATAGTCTTTGCTTGCATGGTGGCTTACCTGTTATGTTTACCACATAATAATTTCCTTTTATCAGCTGTGAGGAGACTGACCTGAAAAAAAACATTGGTATTATTTTAGTTTCTGATTGTCTTTGGGTCCAAATCTCTGTTGAAGACAGTCAGTATTGTTTAAGGAACTACAATGTTCAATTGTGGGAACGGCAGGAAATCTCAAAGAGTTCAGTAATGATAGTAAATATTTTTTGAAAATGGTTTAAGTGGGCATGCTTTCAAATCCCCTTTCATCTGACAGGCTGACAGAAAGATCGGAGAATTTGGAAAGCCATGGCACCTCTGAATTAATGTTTCATTCCTAGTGCAATACAGAAATGCTTTATATCTTTCAGTAGCTCTTGAACAGCTACTGGGGAAGGAGAAATTGCCAGGGTTTAGACTATGTTCTGATATGTTTTTTCTCTTGATATGGTAGAAACTGTAAAGCCATTGAGTTGGAAAGTCTTACATGTATGGAAAAATTATCAGGCATTGTCAAGGATCAGTTAGCTTTTGGGTTTTTTTGTCAGTTTTCTTTGTACTGACAGAAAACTGCTTTGTAAGGAACCGGAATCTCTTAAGGCCTTTCATGGCTACCAAATGAGCAATCAGAAATCAAGTTCTGCCTTACTCATAATAAAAACTTGGCAGGAAAATTGGCATGACATCTTGTTAGACACAGTAGGAATTTACATATTATGCTGTACATTCATTTCAATATATCAAATTTAAAAGGAAAATAAAGGTATGCTTGCATTGTCTTACTGTTCTGAATTCCACCTCTGATTACCATTATTCTGCCTGCATTGCTTTATTGATGCATTTTCAAACAACTCTGCTCTATCAACGACAAATTTAAACTTCTGCATGCTGCCTCTAAACCAAACCTCTTTGCCCTCCAGCTTTGAATTTTAGAGCATTTACATGGTAGCTGAACTTGCTGATTGTCTGAAGAAATTAAAAATTGAAGGTGAACTTCTGTGACATGGCCAGGAAACATTGCTAAGTGATGAATTCTTCTCATAATACTCTTCTACATTTTCCCAGACTTTGTACTGAAACAAGACTTATCCTAGAAATATCTGTACTAATGTCATTGTAGTTACACCACAAATAGACATAGCCCATCAACTGCATTAGAGTTACATTAGACATGAATCAATTTTTATATATATTGATCAGCATTAGGTCATGATCTTTCCATGAAGATACACTCAAGAACTCAAGGATAAAGCTGAAGTATAGAATCAGCCAAGAGTATAAATATGACAATTTTACCTCACACTAGCAGTTATATGTTTTAGTTCAGAAGTATGTCTGCAATATAGTTTTATTGTTCTGGTTTTTACAAGAATTTCACCACGTCTTGTGGGAAGTATACTAAGAATGTTTCTTATTAATATCTAGGTGCATGTCAGCTACATTAGTCTGTTCATCTTCTAGTCCAATGAGGTCTTTTTTTTTTTTTGTGAGAGGTGAAAAGGGGGATTTTTAGTTGTAGCCTACTGAGATAGCCTATATTTACATTCATGAGAAGAGGTGGAAACATCAATTTGTATGCCGTAATAGTAGTCCAACCTTAATTATAGATAACAGGGCATTGAGAGTAGCAAGCATAGAGCCTTTTACCCCTACATATTACATCTATAAAATGACCCTTGCAACTTTCCCCATCAACAGATTCTGCAAAGAACAGGTATTGATTGAACAGGTGCCACCTTCCGATACTCCAAAGCATAGGCGGAACAAGCCCTACCGGATGCTATCCAGTGTGTTGCTTATTACTGCTTAATCTGCCCAGTTACGTGGTATGGTAGTTCAGTCGAGGTCATGTTGATATTCTTGTCATACTGGATATTAGTGGATAGCAAAACCGACAGTGAGACCCTCTAATTGGAACAGTACCAGTCATTTTCCTTTTTTTTTTCATGAGCCAATAGTGCATTATTCTACGCAGAGATCTAAAAAAAATTCCGTGGGCGGTGGGTGATTTTCAAACTGGAATTGCCTAAGTCCATTGAGGTCTTTGTGTGGACTAGAACAGCTAGGGCATCACTTAATCCTGAATTGTTTAAATTCTCCTCTGGTAATCACAGTCCCCTCCTGTTATAATGCAGATGTACTGCTGTGACTCTATTAGTTGTTCTCCCTGGAATTTCACTACAAATGATTACTGGAACAAGGAGCATTGGTGGGTGGGGGGGCAAAGATTTATATTGTAACGAGATGATGTACTCTGTATGGCTTCTAACACTCCCAGTGTCTGCTCAGAAATCAGGTGTGCTCTTTCTCCTTTTCATGGCCAAACACAAATTCAGCTGTGGTATTCATGCAAGCTCATTTATAAAATATATGATACAGTGTATGTTCTACATACATGCTTTAAATGATCCTCATAAGTTTTTTGTTCCCTTGTCATTTAGCATCTGCCTTAACTAGCAGTTTTTATTCAATTCCTGTCCTGCTAGCTGTACTTTCACTGAGCCATAGAAGCCAGAGTGGCAAAATACGACAGCTAGCAACTCCAGGCTAGCAACTATCACACAAATGCATGTTTTACCTGCCTAAGTATATACAATGCTTTTGTGAGTCTTGTTCAGACAACTCTTCCCCTTTCGCCAGTCACTTAACTCCTTGATACTTTTACTTCTTTCCATCTGATCTATGTCTTTTCAATTGTGAACCCAGCACTTGATATGCCCCACCCCTGAAAGTGGCCAGTTTGGATGGGACTTTGAGCAACCTGGTCTAGTGGAAGGTGTCCCTGCCCAGGGCAGGAGGGTTGGAACTGGGTGATCCCTTCCAAGGTCCCTTCCAACCCAAACCATACTATGATTCTGTGATAGCAGTTTGCTCTTGCTAAAGGTCACCCAAATCTTCCTCCTGGGCAAATCCCAGAACTTCTTGTATATTTTTTCCTTTTTAATCTTCTGGTGGCTTTTGGCACTACTGGTCTCTCCCACCTTGTAATCTGTTTCCTTTCTGGCCTCTCTGGATTTTCCTCTAGCTATTTCCACCATATTTGTAACATCTTTCTCCTGTTTGCTACATCTCTCTCTTATGTGTCACAAGTGTCCTTGAAGGGTTTGCCACTGGTCTCATCTCTCCCTGGATCTGTTCACAAGAAGAACTTCTGAGAGCTTCCAGACTTCTGTTCTGAAATAACTTCAGTGCAGTTAGCAAACTGGATGCTTATATTACCTAAAGATTAGTGGCTTAAATTTTCTAACTAACTTGCTTGTTTTCATTTTTGGGGGCAAGAGAATGAATGTGGGCAAGGGAAACAAGAAATGATAATGTAGTCAATATAATTGGACGCACAGCCCATGCATTGTAACAGCTGAAACCATCACTAGCCCAGTTAGTTAGAATCATAGAACAGTTTGGGTTGGAAGGGACCTTAAAGGTCATCTAGTCCAACCCCCCTGCAAGAAGCAGGGACATCTCCAACTAGATCAGGTTGCTCAGAATCCCATTCAACTTGGTCTTCAATGTTTCCAGGGATGGGACAGCCACCTCCTCTCTGGGCAACCTGTTCCAGTGTTCTACCACCCTTATTGTAAAAAAAAGTTTTCTTATGTCTAATCTGAATCTACATCCTTGTATTTTAAAGCCATTGCCCCTTGTTCTTCAACAACAGGCCATGCTAAAGAGTTTCTCCCCGTCTTTCCTGTAGGCCCCCTTGATGTACTGGAAGACCACTAAAAGGTCTCCCCGGAGCCTCCTCTTCTCTAGGCTGAACAGCCCCAGCTCTCTCAGCCTGTCCTTATAGGAGAGGTGCTCCAGCCCTCTGATCTTCTTTGTGGCCCTCCTATGGATGCACTCCAACTGGTCCATGTCCTTCTTATGTTGGGGGCCTCAGAGCTGGATGCAGTACTCCAGGTGGGATCTCATGAGAGTAGAGTAGAGGAGCAGAACCACTTCCCTCAAACTGCTGGCCATGCTCCTTTTGATGCAGCCCAGGAAGCAGTTGGCTTTCTGGGCTGCAAGCGCACATTGCCTGCTCATGTTGAGCTTCTCGTCCACCAGCACACCCAAGTCCTTCTCCTCAGGGCTGTTTGCAATCCATTCTCTGCCCAGCCTGTGTTTGTGCCTGGGATTGCACTGACCCACGTGCAGGTCCTTGCACCTGGTCTGGTTGAACTTCATGAGGTTTGCACAGACCCACCTCTCCAGCCTGTCAAGGTCCCTCTGGATGGCATCCCTTCCCTCCAGCGCATTAACTGCACCAGAGAGTTTGGTGTTGTCAGCAAACTTGCTGAGGGTTCTCCAGGAAACCTTGGAATAGAGAACGTCAGATAAAACCAAACAAAACTTGACACAGTTATGGTATAGAAAATACGTACTAGAATCATAAGTGTGTCATTTCACAGTTACCATAATGAGAGTAGCCTTAGATTTTCCTTTTCCACTTTATTCTTTTTTTTTACTACTGAAGTCAAGAGGATGGAGACAAAAAGAGTATAAAACAGTGTAATGATAAATTTAAAAATTTCACCAACCAGCTATATACTTTCCTTCTTAAAGTTCAAGGCTGTCTGTGCTTTGAGGGTGTGCAGGGTGGTAGAACCAGATGACCTCCTTCCAAAGTTATGCTATTGTTCTAAAAAGCTAAAAGAAACTTTTTTTTTTAAATGTCTTTTTGTTGGCATTTTCATTTAAAGCCTTTTAAATGGTTTTACTAGCTTCTTAAATGATTTCTTTGGCTGAGACAATTGTGATTTAGCACATGCTTTACCTCCTTATTCAACCGAGTGTCCTGAGCAAGTCCTCCTCATAGATCCACTGACAATGATCTGTCACTTGTAATTTCCACCAGTTATAAGTATGAGAAATTAAATTTACACCTCAGCTGGACCTATCCTGTGAAAACTGCTCTAAAGCAGATATAAAAATGACTATGGCTTAATCTCTTCAGTTTAACTTCCCTTTTCATGCATACACATAAAAGTCAAATCTATATGCTACCCATGTTTCTTTCTTACAAGAATCACATCTAAGGGAATAGTTATAGTTATTTCTGTTTTTAAACTTACTTGGTTCTCTGTTGTTACAGTGAATAAGATAAATATTGTCTATATCTTTGTCTGAGAGAGGTAGGTTAGTCACAGACAGCTGTATAATATAGCAGATACTTTTTGCAGTGACTAAGACCAAGCATTTTATTTATCATATGACGTTTCCTTTAAGAATACAGTTATACTGGAATTATTCATTCTCAGCTTTTGTCCAGCTTTTTTTTGTTGCTAAAGGTGGATGTGTAACATATGTAGTGCAAAGTTGTGTTGTTAATGTGGATGAATTTTCTCATGGATTCAGTTTTAGCTGAATGGCTCAAATCAGGCCATTGCCTGAGATTCTTGGAAATATATTTTGTCTTTAAATGGAAAGCTCATTTCTTATCTTTGAACAAAAAAAGTAATACCTCCCCTCCAGAAGGAACTCATATAACCCTGCAAATTCACTACTGCAAAACTCTCGTTTTTCTATACATATATATTTTTCTCCCCCAGGACTCATATTGGGAAAAACAAAAGCAAACACTGTCCCCCAAACCCAATCCCAAATCAAACTGGATTCCCTATTATAACCACAGGATTTTTGACAGATCTGTAGCAAGGATGGCTTTTGAACCATTATATTAGAACATGCCTTATTGATAAAGTAGAGCCTTTTCTTAAAAAAAGGATTAAAAGCAGAAGAAAAATGACTGCTGACTCTCCTTAGATTTCTAAATCTTAGTAATACTTCTGACTACTTTCTGAAAGTGTTTTATGATAATGAGTTGCTATTAGCGATCTACTAAAACTGAACTCTGCTGTGACAAATGTTAGCACTTTAATTAGCCTATTTGAAAAACAGAAACATAAGAAATACTGATGCAGTCCTGTCCCTGTGAACCTGCAGGATCACTACAAATTTTCTTTCTCCAGCCTACAAGGCAGACACCACAATCTGTTACTGAACCATGGACACTCAGTTCCTCCAAGATACCAGCCAGAGGTGGAATGTAAGAAAGCTCTGGAAATTGTTGTTTCAGAGACACCCTGCCGGCTTTCACTGCCTCTAACAATCTGCTGCAAATTCTCAATTTTCATCTTAAAATAATGCTTTTATATTTTTGCAGTGGGCAATTACAGGCATCATGGATCACAGGGAAAACAGATGTGCTGCTGACCAGTTAACTTAGTCTTGCAGAAAACTGTCGACAGCCAAAGAGCAGCAGATGGCAACTTACCCCTGTTCCACTTCATTACCTCAGTAAGGTGTGAATGGCAAGGCTTGTAATTTGTACCACTTAGATACTAATGGTTTTAAGCGTAGGGAATTTCTTTATTTTTAAAAAACAAAGTAACAGCTAACACATACTTTCACTTTTCTTGGTCAGAACAGCTAAAGCTAAAGCCACAAAGAAGAAATAGAAATATCTGAGCTTTCAACAACAGAGCCTCATAGCTTACGTGGGCTTCATATGGTATGTAGAGCAGGACTCAGCTCTGTGACATGGGTAGAAAAGTAATTTAATTACTCTGGAATTAAAATCAACTGCATTACCTTGGAAAAAAAATAAAGTGAAACTGAGAGCAGGAAGGACCTGGGTTCTTGCTCTATTTCTTTCTCTCCTACACTCTGAGCAAGTACTAATTCTCCAAATTCCCTATTAGTGTCTCTGCGGAGTAGATAACCAGCTGTTTTCAGAGGTTTCTTAGAAATAGTCACTAGGGCAAATAATTAGCGTACACAAGTAAGACCCTCAAAGGCACTTGGGTGCCAGATTTTAGGAAGCAAGTTTCCTAAAGGATCTGGCAGTGTTTGAGCTTGCAGCTGAAGACTTGAAGTCTTTAGCTATAACATTAACTTGTCATCTACTGACCAGCTACTAGTAAAACAGATTCATTGACTAGGAAAAAAAGAATGATTCTACATGTACAAAACAAAGTGAAATGGAAAATATAGAATGATGAGAATGAAAATGAATAATCTCCAGTGAATAGTTACATTATGTTTCATAATGATTTGTTCTTGGAGCCCATATAATAAATACTTCAGCAACAACTGTTTCCCTGGAGGAAAAAATCATGTAGACTTACTGGAAATAATCAATTAAATTACAGAGATCTTGGTTAAACTGCTCGTAGGATTGACTCCAGTTCTATTCCTAGAGGCTTTTGCAAAAATAAGTGACGGCAAAATATCAAATGTTCTTCCAACATAACTGCTGTGCCTTCCACTGCTGAGAAACTCTCCCTAGCTCATCTACATAAGTCTCTTCACTGAAATGCCTAGAAACACCTTTGGTGCAAGTGGACAGGGGCATACAATTCCCCTGGCTCTGTTTCCTCAGAATGCACAGTCACTCAAAATCATCCTCAACCAAAGAAGGTGGTTATCCCTCAGTATCATGGGTGGAACACATTTACAGGGTACAGGTGTTTTTAATGCATTTTCTTATCAGTATTTCAGCTTCTTTGTCTGAAGAAGGCAACTGTGCGAAACTATGGGCACACTTTTCTTATAAAGATTTTTAAGGGTATAGGTTGCTGTATTATTTAAAACTTTTTCAAGCTGCTTGTAAAATTGTATTCATAGTTCTTATAAATAGTTGACAGTTCTTGAAATTCTAATTTTTACAATGTCTTCATAAAATAGATGTGTAAACTTAAAACATTATGATATGGAGCCTGAAAGTGTGTACCCCTACCTATTTGAATTCTTCCCCCATATATCTATTTTTTCATTAGTCCTCTGCATGTTTCCCTCTATTTTTGTAAGAGAAGGTGGTTAGTTACTGAAAATGAGAAGGTTGATGTATCAAGCTGTGCAGTTTCCTAAGCTAGTAAGAATAGGAATGAAAATAATTTAAAAATACAATCACTAATGCAAGGAAAAGTTTTAAAAACTGTCAGCTAATAGTATGTTCCTCAAGGCATCCCTAGAATTAAGTATTTTTGTCAATTATTTAGTAAGTGCCTAATTTGCTACTACTGGGGAAGAAAATTACATGGTTGCTTCTAAATTATTAAACAATATTTTGATGGCATTGACAGAGCAAATAGCAAGATATTGACCACAGTCATCATGCTATAGTCAAATTCTTGCAGTTTTCCTTTTTATCTTTTTATGTGAAATTGAAGAGAAGAAAAATGTCATTAACTGTTATGAACTATATGTGCAAACTGTGATTGGAAGCTATGCCAAGAGTTCACCTTCCTTTAGATTTTCTTGTAGAATCACTAATTTATAGGTATTTTTCTAAGAAAGCATTTAGAACTTCACAAAGAAACTTGATTGTACCATACAGTCAATTTTCTGGCTTTACAGGATTTTTGCTCTTCTGCTAATCATTGTCTTCAAGGTCTATTTTCAGTCTTTTGAAAGAAATGTCTACATCTTTAATAGCATTTTAATAAAATAGTACCCAGATTTCAGGCTCACTCCAACTTTACCTCCTTTTTTAAGGCATATTCATCAGGAAAGTTTCTTTTTTTTTTTCCCCTCCTATATTTCAAATGTCCAGCAGATCATTGTAAGTGTCATATATTCAAATGTAGATGTCCAGGACTCAAAAGTTTGTGATCAGGCACAAGGCAGACACATAGCCTGTGGTTATGGGTTGAGGAAGAGGGAAGTGCTGCTCATAGAGCCTGGTGGGGATGAGTTTAGATTTCGGACTGGATGTAGGTGGTTATCATATCTGTGATATGGTCAAGAATTGTCCTAGGGGAAGGTTACTCCAGTGTTATGGAAGAGATTAGAGATCCAGATCAGAACAGGAAGAAAAGATGTTCACAGTGGAAGCACTGGAGTGTTTCTTAGAAACTGTACATTACAAAATTTGGGTCGATGCCCACACGTACGTGTATATAGCTGTGGCCATGTATAGGAATGATTGAAAGATGGGCCAGAAACCATTACCAATATTTAGAGTTTACAGAAAAATGAGGTAGTGCAGAGTTCTTTAGCATACATACTTCAATATAGTAGTTCTAGAAGACCTCTGTGGTCAAGGGCTTTATTTACAGAATGTGCTGTATTTATTAAATAATCAACCAAGGCCATTTTACACTCATCATTTTTCCACGCTCTTGGGAGCATTTTTTTTTTCTTTGAAGGACAAGCTCCATTAACACTCAATAATTTGCCAACTTATCTCAAGTTCTAGATCTATTAAGAATGAAGCTTGGCTAACAAGTATTGAAAATAGGAGGAGCTGCTCTACTGACATATCACCACAGGAGATGCACACAACGACATGCAAAACTGCATATGCCAGTCTTTTTTTCCTTTTTTTTTTTTTTTCCATATACATCATAGTCATGATGGCTTTCTCATAAGGAAAAAAAAAATCTTAGCTCATTAGTCTCAATTTATTTTTTTTTCACTGAGAAATATTTCAACAGAACTTGAAAATGTTAAGGCAAAGCCCTTCATTCCTGCAGCCTTTTATTGACATAATAGCTCATGAAGCAGTGGTCCTTAGAGTTGGAAGAGAGCCTGTAGCAGTGGTCCTTAGAGTTGAGGCTAGATGCTCAAAAGTTCTAAAATACAAGATGAGAGAGAAGCTCATTCAATATAGGTGAGAGAACTGAGAGATGGAAATGAGTGAGAAAGAAAAAAATGATTTAGAGAAAAGGAAAGCAGAGTAATTAAGAGCCTGGAGTATAAAGTCAGTGATAAGCACGTGTCTGGAAATGTGCATCCACAATGTAGTTGAAGCCCAAAAGTACCTTCATAATATCTGATGGTTTGTGCTACTGGAACTTGGAAACCGCTTGCAAACCTTCTATGCCTGCACATCTTCTGCAATGAGAAATTTCTAGATGAACCCACCAAAAATGAAGGATAGAGAGTATCAAAACTTCTACAGAATTATAACAAATAAGTTCCTGTTTGGAAGCAGAATTATCATTTAAATCATTCCTGATTGCTTAGGTAGGCTCTTAACTGCAGCTGTCCACCTGCCTTGACTTAAGAAAGTTTTTTTCCTTAACATCTAATCTAACCTGGTTTGCTGCAGGTTAAGCCTGTTGCTTCTCTTTCGATCAAAACCAAATTGCCTCCAAGGCATTTTTAAACTGCATTACATTTAGCACCCACTAGTCTCAAAACACTTCATGGATTGCTCCTGTTTCCACCGAAATCAGTGAGAGTTTTGCCCCTGAGAACAGCACACTCTCAGTGCTTCTGACAGATGGTCATTTTTACATTTCTTCTGCAGGTGTGTGGATGTGGGCATGAAGAATGGGATTAATTTTATCTAATGTTATCACTTTGGCATCCAGTCTAGGCTAATCTTGTAAGATCCCTCTTGAAGTTAGTAGGAAGAGGAAGGGAACTTTGGAGGACAGTTCACCCTTCCTGTCTTAGCGTGGGATGGCTCCCTTTCTGTGAGTTTACTATCTCTCCAAGACAAAGAAAATTGTCATCCTGCTTTTAGATGAGAAAAGGGCAGAAAAGACAAATTCTATTCATGGTGATTATTTCTTCAAATGAAGTGGTGATTGCACTGACTGCTGGATTAAAGATAAGACTCTGCTACTGTGGTTGGAATATGGACTCTGGGGTGAATAATTGGTCCTACTCTATAACATTAACATAGGACATTACTCTCTCTTGCTGTTTTGATAGGTTACATCTCCAGGGTTCCCACCAGGTAGAAATAACTACTAATTCTGTGTAACATGCCTGACGGGATCCTCTGTGCTTGACCAGAAGGTTGCAATATTAGTCTGGTGCACATTCTTAATAGAAATGCAGCATTGGGTCATCAGTGAGGATCACTCTAATCTGGGGAGAGAAATGTCTCCTGCTGATATTAAGCTCAGTATTGTAATTCTAAATGGTTTTCTTGGAAGATACACAGTCCCTGAAATCATCACAGAAACAAAGGTTAGTTGGGCATTCCAATTATCACCACCACAAGCCACTCCTGTGGTACTGCTTAGAAACACGTTCCCCCCCCCACCCCACCCCCCGATATTCATGGTCATGTTGAAAGCTTAACTTGACCTCACGTAGAAGAACTAATCCACCAACACACTAACACTCCAACCTGGGTAATCACACAGAGATCATCACCTTTAATGACTTACTTTTTACACAATATGTTACTGTCAGAATTTGAATGAAAGAATCACCAGAACTCGACATAAAAATGACAACTTTTTGTAAGTTCAGCCTTTATTGTGGGATCTTTATTAGGAAGCCAACAGATACTGTATCACAATTAAAAAAAGAAGATAATAACCACAGATATTTCAGGTCCAAAATTCTCCAAAGTTATTTTAGAGACATTTTTGGAGGGGGATTACAGCCAAAGGAGGGTCCAATTTTTAAAGAATCAGTCCCCTGATAGGTCAGTGCTTAGTAGTTTAATGGACTAGGCTGCTCTTGAGTATTCTGTCAGTGCGTCCATTCTACTTGTGCATGCATTTTCTCTTGATAAATGGTTTTCCGGGAGTTTTTTAAGCAAAACTTCAGATCACTTGAATCCTAGTATGATGTACCACCTGGCAGTGTTCTTCAGAAAGGTTAAAAAGAGGTTAAAAAATCACCACTCTGGTGGTGATTTCTTTCTGAAAGAGCTAAGTCTACATAGCAATTTTGCATTCATTAATATATTTGGGAGCAATCTCTCCCATCTCAGTACACTCCAGTCAGGTCACTATGGCCTCCTCACTCTCCAGATACAAGGTCTACCGCTGCTGCCCGTAACTTCTCTCACTACTGGAAACGTCTGCCTACCAAGAGGTTAGACTCACCTTGACAGTTCCACACTAGATAAATAAATACAAATATCTCATGTCACAACCTTTCTGTTCCACACATTCAGCATGTTTCAACGGTATAAGCAGACATAGTTCAGGCCCAGAATATATAAACACAAAGATTAAAACACCCTTTTGTCCTAGAGCTTGGCACCCCGCAAAGCCGGGAAGTGCAGTGGCTGCGCAGCACTCAGCAGCCGCAGCGCAGAGGCCTCTGGCGCAGCTCAAGGCCGGCCGCCATGATTGCCATGGGCACCGTGGCAGAGAGGCCTAAACACCGACCAGCCAGCGCAGCTCAAGCGCGGGGTTCGTCTCATGAAAGTTTTTGTGGAAGAAACTGATGAGCAAAGGGAGGAAGGGGAGTGGAATGTTACTTTATGTACGGCACACAATTTACGTTGTCATTAATATTGCAAGCCTTTTTTGCAGAAGGAAAAAATCCCTGCTTTATTTTAAGATTTTTAGTGTGGTTTATTCTGAGATTTAGAAAACACAAGAGAGTCAGGCCTTCCAGACAAATGCATTTACCTTGACGGAATGCATTTGCAATAGCTTTACAACAATGGCCTAGAGAATACTTGCAATTCACATTGGACTTTTTTTTTCTCTTTTTTTTTTTTACTGCTTGGAAAATGGACCTGGTTCGCGGGCCTAATTCACAGCTACCACACCTACTCTCTCTGCCCAGAGAGCGAAGAGAATGAATAGGTCAATCACCTGACATATTTCCATCCAATTTCAAGGGTAGAATGTGTTCATTTTCTGACTAATGGCATGTCATTTTGCAGAAGCCTTTGGTCGCGAATTAATCCTGGAATCAAAACAGATTTTCCGGGGAGCAATCTTCCATCAAGTATTGATTTTTTTACACTCATGGAGTCTGTACTCCCTAATTTAACCTGACAATGATTCTGCACAATGGGCTGGGAGCACCTTGGCAACTCACAGAAGGAACTTTTAGTGTCTTTTCTTTCTGCAAAGTAGTGGGGGGGTAGGGAGTAGGGGAAAGAAAAGACCCAAACAACACTGTTAGTCACTGGGGGAGTGTTTACTGTCTGGTGTTTTATTTCTGATTATTTGGAATGGAGAAATAATGCTAACTTTAGAAGTAATGTAAGCTGGAGATGTTTCTGAAAGACCCATGACTCTGTGAAATCCTGTTTATGGCAACAGTCCCCTGCTGCTCCTGCACCTTTTCCTCACCCCCAGCACTCTTGGATGCTAATAATACAAAGCCTGTAATAGCATCTCTGATTGCAGACAATGCTTTTATGAGATGACATTTTACTCTATGGCAAATAAATAAATAAATAAATGCACGCTTACACACATAGAAACATAAAAATGTATCCTTTTCCCGAAAGGTGATTATTGACTCTGGCCTCAGAAGTCCAGCTACCAAAAGCTATGCTTTGCTTTTGGCTTCTCCTACAAGACAAACTAATTTCTATCTACTTCTCTACATGCCCTGTACTAAACATCTGTTCTACCTGTTTTTTCTATTTATTTGACTACTTACACCAATGAGAAGAGACGAAAAATCTAACATTATGAAACAATAAAACACAACAGAATGAAAAGCTAGAAATAATTTATAGACAGGAAGATTGATGAGACAAGATATGAAGAAGAAGCCATCAGAATCTGTTTTTTAATAGAAAACTAAGACGGGGCATTTTTGTTTTTGAAGGTACCACTGCAGAAGCAAAATAATGCAGTGTAATCATCATTCCCAACTCCTTTCTTAGAGATGAGGAGCAATACATGTATTTAAGAGACAGTGGATAAGGTGCCCATCCTCCTGCTTTATTCTGAAACTGAAATGGAAGAGGTTTTAAGCATCTTGCACAAAGATCTTTGCAGAAAAATAACAACATCTCTGCTGATGATTTCTCCATTAGAAACGCCACATTACTGGAAACATTGCTATATGACCTGAAGAATAATACTTTTTTTCCTCTGCCATTTTAGAGACACTCACAATTTGAGAGGCATTTTGTTGGAAATAATTTTTTTTCCCCTCTACAAAACAGCCTTTCAGCTTTACTTGGAATAGAAGAAATACAAAAGTCTTTCTTGGCCTAACAGGGTAAGTTTTGGAGAAAAATACACCAGTCCTTCCTTCAGCTCGACCACCACAAACCTAACATAATAGGTTTTTAGGCATATCATACCAGATAGTTATGAGTTGGGGAGCTGACTGTGCAAATTTATGAGTGATGGAACTCTGTCATTGTCAGTGCTAAATTTAAGGGAGGGCAAGAACAAGTGTTGAAGAGGAAAATGGCTTCAGAAAAGTCTTAAACTCATCCTGTGCCTGGCTGAATCAGGACCTAAATTCCTGGAAACTGCAATTCCAGAGCATAATACAGGAAATATTTGCTGAAAATAAAGAAACTGAGATACACAGAAGCAAGAGGTCCACATACAGTTTCAATAATGATATTAAGTAATAAATCAGTGATAGTTACTCCAGAACACTAACAATACTGTATTATTTTTTCCATTGTACTATTTTAGGAATACCTTGGAAACCGCAAGATAAGTGTTTTCTGGCCTCATCAAAAAGGTTAGGGTGAAGAGCCCTTGTGTGAAAAGTTTTGAGTGATAGAATATGTTTAAATTGTTACAAATGTTTATAAAAGTGCTTCTAGGCATAAAGATGATGACTGAAATCATACATGGGAACAGCTGAAGACAGCTCTCTTATTGTTAAAGAACTCTTTTCTCGCAAGTTTTTTTTCTACTTTCATCTCATTTTCCAGAGACAGTTTGAAAGAGGACTGCTTCTTTTCTTCCTTGTTTTATGAAAGTGCCTTTGTACATTAGCAAAGTGCTTTAATAACACACACTTTGTGAAAGTAAAAAGTGCTCTATTACCTGTAAGTATAGAAGTAAATAGCACTTGTTTTAAATGAAAACATCAAACTTCTGTAGCTCTAAACACATCAAAGACACATCCATTTGTGCATCTGTTCCAAAAGGTGAATTCTACTGCTTTTAGGCAGACTGCAAAAGAATCAAGCCTTATTAGAGCTATGAGAAATTTTCAAATTGAAATGCCTTTCAACCTTCAAGTGGTTAAAATATGGAAATGGTTAATGCACTTAGCATGTGAAGCCACTCTGAAGCAGTGAGTGGTTTAAGCGATTATCCCCGCCAGCTGACCACAGGCACTGTCTTAGTTCAGTCTGTCTTCAAGGTAACACATAGTGGCTTACACTTTAATGAAACAGGTTAATCTGTAGGTTAACTAGCAAAGGGAGATTTAAGCTGTTGTGTTTCACTTTACAGGAGCATGCACTCAGCCTGTTGCTGTGGGTTGATTGAAGGACAATATGATTTTGAACCACTGTAACTTGACATTTCTTCGAGCGTACTTAAACTTTATATACACAGAAAAACGTAGTGATTTACTTAGTGTCAGTGTTACAAAACTACTTATAAACTCATTTATATTCCAGCCTTCAAGGCAAAACCTAAATAGTTTAAGGAGTGTCTTGTATTTAGTTGATCAGTTATTAACTTAACCTGAAATAAGATAGTGTGTTGCAGCAGGGGTAAAGAAGTGGCCGGAGTGATTTCTGAGCCAAATTGAGTTACATTAATAAAGCTTTTGAGACCAGATAAAGGCTACTCACTCTGGCACAGAGTATGGGCAAATGATGAACACAATCACACAACCATGGCTTAAGAAGTTACCATCTGTCAGCAGAGCTCTAGTAACTGACTGTGATTAGATTTCATTTTGATTAAAAAGCTAATGGAAAGGGGACAAATAAAAGCAAGAATTAATCACATCCCCAATCATCAAACTACTAATAGCATTTTAAATATTTGTACAGGACTTCACCTCCCAATTTCTACAGGCTTCTTGTCCCTAAAAGGGGGAGGCTTCTTTTTCAAAAGCCACCTGTCTGCTATTACCATTTGCCTAGAGGCTTGCGTTGGGGCTCCAGCCACCTGGTACCAGCGGACACAAGTTATTGTCTTTCTCTACCTGACAAGGTTGGCAGAGTGCTTGGAGTCCCCATGGAGTAACATGTTGTACACAAGTCCCTGATATAACTTCCACACAGGGCTGTACTGCAATCTTAATGGTGTATGATGCTTCCATGTGGACAAAATCTCCTTCACATCTCGGGAGCAACCATACAAGGCTCTGTGTCCCTGACAGAGAAGGGATGCTGCAACTACGGGCAGAGCTGATATCAGAATCAAAGTGTGCTGATTCTCAAGGGTACACTGATAATCATTCCTTGTCTGCCATACCATCAATATTTTAGAAAGTCATAACAAAATTTTCTCTTGCTCTTTAAAGTCAAGTTTAACAAGAAAAATACATTTATTTTTCAACAGAATCACTAGCTCTGTAAATTCCTTAGCCTCCTACTGCTGCATTTCGCAGTCTAGGCAGAAGGAGGTATTACGTGAAAATTTCTTACATGTTTTTCAAATCTAAAAGTAGAAAGGTATCCATGCAGAGTATAGTCATTTTGGACAAAATTCTGATACCTCAGGGTCGATAGTAAAATTTTTCATTACTTCAAGCAGGTACATTTTTATTCAAGGTGTTTCCCACAACACCTAAAATGTTCAGCTGGCACCAATCTTTATGATAAGGAGAGCAAGATGTTGTTAAAAAATTAAATCACATTTAGGACTTCTACTTTCAACTCATTTTAAAATCACGTTGAGTCCCCAGCAGCTCCTTTTGAAGCAAACAGTGAAGGAGCAAGTGTTTTCTACTTTCAGACAGAAGCCACAGTTAGAGGTTTGCATTTTGACTTCAGAGCTTAACTTCAGATCCTCTCTTTGATAAAATATATCATTAATTTGTTATCAATCACCCTTATGTAAGGATGCACATAGCATAAAATATACCATGTGGCATATCCCATACAGTATGCGGTCAGGGAAAAGGAAAGATCAAAAAGATGATCATATAAACTTTTTTGTACATTTTGTACTTTCAAATTTTTTTTCTTGCTTTATATCAAACCAAAGGTGAGTTGTTTAATTAGAAGAATATCTGTTTAATCAGTTTAGGTTAGGACTAGCTGCTTGCAACTAAGAGGCAGTCTGAATTGCACTATGGTGTTCTAGCATTGCTGAAATATACTGACAGGGGAACATACCTAGAATGAAATAGCCTAAATGGAATAACTGATGACTTAATGAACACAAAGCAAATATGTGTGGAAAGATGAAGTGGTCATGGCCGGTCAGGTAAAGGTGTGATCTGGCAAATGTCTACAATTACCTTGCAATTTATCCTAACTCATACAGATGCTAGTAATTCAAGGTTAAGTCCTCATGGTGTAAGCGAAACAAAGAGTTTCAATAAAAGGCTACCAAATAGCTGTAAATGTTTACTCTCCCTTCCCTCCCCCCTGCCCCAACTATTCTCTTTCTACTTCACATTTCATTCTTTTATTTACCCAGTCTATTCTCATTCTCTTATTTGGAGGACTTCTGTCTGCAGCGCAAGAACTATGTTTCTGATGACTCAATACACCACAGCTATGGGCTCAGGAACGCAGGGGCCAAGTCCTTGTATGCCATCAGCATTGCTGACCTGGCAGTAGCATTTAGTTAGTAGCAGAGGTGGAATAAAAGACACTAGCTTCATCCTAGCATGGTCAGATGACACCAAAATTTGGTGAAGCTAATTGAGGCATTCTAATAGTTGATTGCCCCAAGCTGCCTATTTTCCTCCTCCTATATTGGAGGCTCTTGTAAGTCTATAATATTAATTTATACCTCAGTCATATCAGTGGTAAGTCTGGCACCTTTATATGTGGCTAGTCAATGTTCAGAAGCTTATCTAGCAGTTTGTTACTACAAAAAGAGAGCACTCCCATTCCCCCTGTCCTTTGTCTTGGCTATGATACTTCTCTGATAGCATGATAAGCCAAATTCAATTTACTAATTCAGTGGAAAACTAACCCAGGTAGCCCTTGACCCATTGTATTTTCTCTTGGGTTAGTGAGCTGGCAGAAGAGAGAGTGAGGGACTGAACAGCCAGGAAAAAGCACTGGAGCAGTAGAGGTGGAGGCAGGATCAAGCCCCTTTTGCAACCTGCAAGCTGTCAGAGGTGCTCAGCTGTATGGTCGCACCATACACTTAAGCCTACAGTCATGGGTTATTTGAAACTGGACTGCTGAAACACTTTTTTTTTTTTGTCGGGGAAGAGGGAATGCGACACAAAAGAGAAAGCACACACACAAAAAAAGTGGTATCAATCAGCTCTTGGGCTATCAAGATCTTAAACCGCTGCAGTTGTTTCTGCTGTGGGTCTGCCTATGACTTCAGCAGCAGAGGGCTGTGCGAACCAGTTCGACTTCGTGTTTTGCAACAGACTGGAAATAGGCACTGCAAGGTTACTGTTCTGCCAGTGGGCAGTGCCTCCTTAAGCCTTCTTGCTCAGCCCTGTCTCTGGGTCTGACCATATGTCTTTCTGATGTCAACAGTCAGGACAAGCCTGAGGAAGCAAAAGTTTCTTGGTCTAACTGTAGAACAAGCACCTCTGGGCATTCAGGTGGCTCCAGTCTGCAGGATGATCCAGGTGAAACATTCGCAGACTGCTCTTCTCCAGGGGAGCCCTTCTCCCAAACTGAAGGCATAGTACCTGTCACTGGACAGACAGAGGAGCAGCTCCATAAGGGGCTGGAAGGAGGATGATCCAGCAGGATGTCCTGGCCAGCAACTGGTCTCACCACCCCTGAGAGAGGTGAGCAGGGCAGGTTGAGGGAGAGTGGGAAGCTGGGCTCAGCTCAGGTTGTCAGGCAAGTTTGTGGTGATGAGGCTGATTTGAGGCCACACCAGGACATTGTCCAGCAGGTTGGGCTGGCTTGGTGGGATGAAGTGTCAGGGCAGGGCTGCGGGGAGCTGGAGGTCAGCACACCTGTGGCAGGGATTGATGGCCCTGGAATGGGCTGAAATGGTGTCCTGGGCTGTGGGCATGTATGGAGGGAGCCCTGGGAGGGTGCTGGGCAGGAACAGTAAGGTCTGTTAGTGCCCTTAGTGCCCTGACAGTACCAGTCTTTGCACAAGTTCACATCCTTGAGAAAATAAACCCTAAATCAAACTGTCAAAGCCTGAAAATGCAGCCAGAATTTTTGTCCCTTGAAAAGAAAAGGGCCTGCGACTCCCAGAGTCCACCTGCCACCTTACCAGCCCTGTATATCTTCTCTGGGATGGTCTGTCCTTGCTCCACCTCTGCCTTTTGAGACAGCTACTGGTTTTCAAAACTCCCTCTTTTGCTATTCAGAAATTGCAGGGGAGTGCATTTAAAGTTGCCTCTTCAGTTTTCCATGCATTTGCTAATACACGCATACACGTTCCCTGCCAAGACAAATGCTGAAAGCTAGAAACCAGAATAATTGTCAGCAGTGTGGAACTTTATTTTCAAATATGCAGACATCTATGTTGGTTGCAAGTATTAGAGTTGGCGTGCTTTAAATGTCAACACCATTTTAACATCTACAGAAGTCTGTAGAATTAATGATGAGAGAGATTCTTACTGTAAATGTATTGGAAATGGCAGCGTTCAGTTACCTGTAAATGTTAAAACATTGTCTACTAAGAGCTGACAAAGACAATCAGTAGAGGCATGCTTCAGTTTGTCAGACGTTCAGCCCCTGAAGACCTGTTCCAGCTCACTTTGTGTTCATCTGAACGTTGTATTCACGCTGTCAAGAGGAGCAGGGTGGCCCAAGATTATAGTGACTTCTGCCTTTGGGAAACAGAAGGGGGAAACTGTAAGTGCCTTGAGATTATCTGAGGGGACTGCAGTTGCTGGTGCTCTGGGTGGTGGTTGCTGCATGAGTGCTGCAGCGGTGTACCTGTACTCGCCTGTGCGGAGAGGTGCCGAGGAAGCTACCATAAAGGCTTTCAGAGAAATATAACAGAGCAATCTGCCCATCTGGGAAGCAAAGGGGCAAAGGGTCCACAGGGCTCTTCTCCAGGGGTGCCCTGCCAAAATGCAAAGACAAAGAGTTTCAACGCTTCAGAGCCTGTAGATACATCTGTTTGGATGGAAAATGTCAGCGTTCCCAGAGATAAATAACCTAATTTATGTACTTTCATGTAAATAGCTCTATTACTTTATTGTTGTATTGGATAGCAGAAAAGAACCAACAACCTGTATCATTCAACACCAGAGCAGTTTGCTGCCAATAATTTCCAGTACTGACAGTCCATCTTGACTGGATAATTTATGTTTGAATTTCATCCATTTCACAACACAGCTTGCTGTTCACCACTGAACTGGACTCTTCCACCACATCTGAGAGGAAACCGGACCCCTCCTGAATATGAAGTCTGAGTAGGCAGCTGGCTTCTTTCACATCCCAGAGAGATGCTTCCGCTAATTATCTTATTTGTGCTTTATGTGACATTCTTCAAAGTGGCTAGTGAAGATAGTGCATCTGCCACTTGAAACTTAGCATACGTGATTTTTGGAGTTTTAGCTCAAACCCCTAAATGTCTTCAGAAAGCAAACACAGAAAGGTCACTAATCAAAAGTCACTAAAGAGTATCAACACACATGCAGAGAACTTCTTTTTTCCAGTTTTCATTCCTGTCTCATTTATTGTTTACTACTATTGACACCACTTATTGTCTAATATCATGGAATCCAAATTCTCTCTTACTCACTCCCTTCCTTGCAGCTGCTCTTGAGAAGCTTTATTATTTTAAAACTGTTCTGAATCTAGGCAGATGTATAAACATCCTATCCTCTCTCCTCTTGCAACATCTTCCACACCCCCAGCAACAAACCTCTGTGAATTTTCTTCCAGGAGGATGTGTAAGAAAACACTTTGAAAAAAGTTGTTAGACTTCTATATGGTTATTTTATGTGTGCATTTCACTTTGCTGCAGGCAATGGCAGAAGAACAAAAATCAATCCATATTTGTGTGGAATGAAAAGATGAAAAGGAAAAAAAATCCTTCCAAAATAATTAGCTGTGTGGTGTAAGGAATGAAATCATCAAAAAATACTTGACTTGTTCCTCTGCTGCTGCTAAGCCCTTGAAATACACAAACACATTATAAAAAATTGTTAGGAAGGTTTATTTCAGGGAACAGGCTGCTCTTGTTCTGGAGACTAGTCAATGCTAGCCTTTTTCTGAACCTGGAACCTCCCCAGTTCTAAATTAGGGGTGAGTGCTTTAAAATGCAACTGAAGCCAAAAATAACATAGCAAGGCAGTTCTTTAGAAAAAGATTAAGTGGGTCAACCATTTGTTCAGCAATGAATTCAAATGTGGCTACAATGGCCACAAATGAAAAGTTTTATGTATCTATATCCACATCTATGGCATGTTTGTGTGTGTTTATATACAAATAAAAATACACACATTAACATAAACATGTACTTGTTTGCATTTGTGTGAATATATACTCACATGTACATACATGGTAAACGTGGTTAATCTTGCATCCCTTCCAAAAGCCTGAAAGTTTCTGTTAAGTCTCTAGAAGATGCAGAAAGGAAATGTAGATGCAATTGGTATGGTTGAAAGATACTTGAAAAATACTTTATTTGAAATGGGAGGACTTCTGAATGGCTTAAACTTATAGCCTTGCCATGACAGTGCATTAACTGTGGCCAACTCCAGCAGGAAAGATTAATATTACTGATAAAAATCCTGGTGTAGAATGTTTGTTGTACTGCCAACAACACTGTATAGGAGGTGATTTTTTTGGTCCCCAGCAATGATTTTTGCACTACGTACTGAGTAATCATTGTCTACAATGCACTTTTTTTCCACCATAAAACCTGTAGAAGGAATAATACGGCCCTCATTTTTCCTCTAGCTTCTAAGGAGAACTCTAAAATATATACCTTGTGCCAGTAGTCTATAAACTCCAGTTGTGTTCAGGCACTATGCAACCTGAGGCTACCAAGATCAATAAAATTACCAAACCCACAAATATTTCTACAGCTAGACTTTTGTGGAAAATTTAGAGAAGCATATATATCCGTATATAGGAAAACTAGACAAAGAGGCCATTACTGGTAGGAGGAGCAAAGTCTGCTGGATTTAAACTGTAAGACAGTGAACATCAGAAATGTGATGTTCATGGTTTGATGCCAGAGCAGTATAAATTCAAGAGGTGCAACACATTCAGGAAATGGATTTGAGGAGGATGGATGACTGGTTCTGGCAATTGCTAATAAGAAGCAGAACGTTTCCTGCCAAGGTCACTGGTTTAACTCCATTTCATTATCAATTATTACATATCTCTTCCTCTTATTCATTAGTTTACAAGTTGTTTTCACATGAGGGACACCGTTTGGTGTCCTGTGTGAGGTGAATTGTTGATGACAAATCAGGCTCAAAGCAGAGTGGTAGCTGTAACAGGAAAACTGTTGTTACACAGGGTAGTAGCTGCAAGCTACTCTGCCAGGAGTCTCAAGTGGAAGGACAAGGTCTATGTAGGTGTATAATGCTTGATTTTTTTTTTTTTATTGCTGTATGTGCTACACTGCATCAATGAGAAGGATAACTCTTGATCTTTCTACTAGCCTGATACTTCACATACACAATAAACTTCCTCCCAGCATGGTAGCAGGGAGTGTACTAGGTGGTCAACAACGGGCTTTCTACTCAGACATGCTCATGTCTGGGGCGACCTTACCTTATGAAATAAAAATAATGAATTTTTATTTTTATTTTTCACCAGAATGGCAGCTTAAATTAGGATTTATGAGACTGAGAGGCAAAGAAGGGATTTGGTCATGTCATAATGGTAAAAAATTAATAAAGAAAAAGGGCAAACTGCTTCAATATTGATATGAAAAAAAAAGAGCACATTCAGTTATTTTTTTTCACAGACAAAAAAAAAAAACCTGTTGAAAGGAAACCATCTCTGAGGTTCATTAACAAAAATACAAGTATTTCTGGCAAGTCAGTCCTCAAAGAAATATTTCTCCTTAAGAGCAGATCTGACATATTCTTCATGTTGCTAAAGGGAAAAAAAAATAATTAAGTATTGCTGAAAGGATGTAAGAGAGCAGAAAATTCAAAGCACAATCACAGGTGCTGTGAATCTTCCTAAGGGACATGCTAAAACTCTGAGGCAGTGACTAGTTATCTGCTTTTGGGGGAGGTTGGATTGGGTGAGGATTTGGATCCAGCTGTTCTCATGGATGACATTCCTGTGCTCAGCCTTTTCCTCATTCCTTCCTTGCTGTTGGAGTGGCTTGCGGGATTGCCCTTCAATTTGTTTCCAGGTTGAAAAAAAAAAATCAAGCATTATACACCTACATAGACCTTGTCCTTCCACTTGAGACTCCTGGCAAAGAAGTGAGTTAGCTTAAAAAATTGGAATACTAAGTGTCTGTTCAGGTTGTCCCAACTGAAATGAGTTAGTGAAGGAGAAGGAGGGTATCTGCTGGAAGATCTGAAGAGTCAGTCATCTTTGGCAGTTGGGGATATGGATGAGAAACGGACATAGCAGCTGGTTCTACACTTGCACAGAGCCAAGAGAAAATTATGGATCATAATCTTCGGAAACTTTTTGCCTAGTTGATTGGGATATCAGGGTGTTGGTGAAGACTGTAAATTGCATTTGCCAGCATACTGATAGTCTTTGACTCCATTTAGATTGCTCTGTAAACACTGAAGGGAAAGCAAAGCAGTGGTGGAAACACTGAAAAGCCTGAAGGAAAATCACTAGGACTGACCAAGCAAAGGGGAAAAAAATGCATATTGATTATCTGGACTACACTTAAAAAATTACCTTACCAGCTCATGAAAGAAAAGGTCTCCAGGACTGTATTTTAACCCAATTAGTTATATTCCTTAGCTAAACCCACTACTCATCAGATTACCCGTTTTGGAGACTGGAAGGTCAGCTCTGCAGTGCTTTCCAGCTCCTCGGTGTTTGTGGCTGCCCAATGAGTTTGTTTCCTTTTTCATTATCTCCCATCCTGGCACATGGAAGTATCCTTACGCTTCAAGAGCTAGGCACCACGTGCTCCGGGTGCCCACGTTGCAGGCGTTCCTATTCCAGTCACGGGGTTTATTATAGCAGACAGCTCGTGAAGATGCACCCCCAGCACAGAGAGCGGCCTGCGAGGCTGGTGTGGGCTTCATTTAGCCTTGCAGTACGTTTGGCTTGCACAGTGCTTTGAGGTAGGACATGTGTTTTCCTCTTTGGATGGGTGGGTTCGGAAGAGAGCAATAAACCTCTCTGCCAAGCACGATCAACCTTTATTCTAATAAATTGAACAGGCTTTGCTGGCCTCTCCTAATCCATTTTACTGCACAGCTGCTGACGGCAGTGAGCTTCAGAGCTTCTTTGAAAGCAGATGAGCATTAGAAGAGGAAAGCATTGAAAAGAAATTTCCAAATCCTGTCCTGTTCTAGAATGAACACTCAAGCAGCTAAGCAACAAAGTTACTTAAGGAAAACCTGTAATCCCACAGATTTGGACATCTACACCCAGTTTAAATAGGCTGCTTCCAGAGGGCAAAATCTTGCTGGCAGTAGTGAACAAAAATGGCCTCAAAACTGCTGCAGATTTTGTTAAATTAATGAAAAATTGTGTTTATTTCTCTTGAATACTCCTATATTCAAAAGTATTTTTCTGCTTTAAACTCTGAGCCAGAGAATACCTCATAAACAGTTTCTACAGGGAGGCTATTTTCCTCTCACCCTTCATTTTAATCACCTTCCCAGTACAATAGGAACAGAATGCTTTTATTTTCATCCTAAATTACAATATAACTGCTGTAGTGGAAATGGAAGTGACAGGCTGCTTTTTTAAAAGACCGTACCTCTCCACAGTACAGAACAGTTTTAAAGGAAGCCAAGGCCTACCTACCTGTTGAGCTGGGAAAAGAGTTGTGCCCATTAATTGTAATTTAATTGCACCCCTTACAACATTTACTTCTCTGAAGATAGTAGCATGGGCTTTGTGAAGGGAAGGATGTGAGATCAGACAGCCCACTGGTCCTCACTGGTACGCCTGTTCTGAGGCATCAGTGGCTGGGCTTGTAAATCATATGAAAAATACAAAGAACTGTGAGCACCAGGACTAATCAAATCTGGTTTCGTAGGATGCGCATCTCCTGGTGGTTTATGAGCTTAGTGTGATGTTTTCTCCTACAACTGGGGATTTTAGAAGGACTTTCTTTCTCCTCGTCCCATGTTGATTCTCTGGTGTTGAGTAAGGGTTGAGCTTACTGCAGCCTTTTTCTCACCTGGGACTCTAACCTGCCTCTTTCTTCCCTAGGCTATTTTCATTAAACCTGCAGACACATAGTTATCGGTGAGGTTTCTTCCCTTCTATCAGGTTAGTTTGAAACTGGCCAATGTTTTAAAGCATTGATGTTAAAATTGTATGAAATATAATTAGACAAAGAGAGGAAGCATGCAGTGGGTTGTATCTTTATGATATGAAGCTAACATGGCTACATAAACATTTAAATACTAGCAGAACTGATTTCTTACTTGAGACTAGGCTGGAGATGCTGGCTTTGTATATAGGGACATTCACTTTAAATATTACACAATTAGGGTAGGTTGATATAATTAAAAAAGAAAAAAAATCAAGCTGTGCACAATCAAAAAATAAATAAGTATGCCATGTCATTCTTTGAAAATGGGCATTACCTTCCTACCCTCTAAAAACCATAAATGATTACATCTCAAAGAGGACTTAAATTAGTTGTAGGAAAATTATTTCAATTACTCCAGTAAAATAGTCTTAGGCTCAACATTTATCTTTTAAAAAATGTTAACTTTATTAAAATGGTCAGGTTTCAATTTTAGTGTGAAATTCAAGCCATTTCCAGACGTAAATGTAACTTGTCATATTCTCATCTGCAGTTGATGTCTGGGGCCACAGGACCTGCTTTTGGTATCACACCTTTAACCACAGCAGAAGAAAGTACGTTATAAATAACACAGACTCCTCACGAGCTTGATGTACAGTGAGTGTATGCTCAGCTGATACCAAGCGATTGATAGGCTTTTATTACCGTGTACGGCTGTTCTAACACATCTTCAGAAGAAAGATATTCTGTCAGTTGTGCCTTTTTTTTTTTTTTAACAAATGACCATGAGTTTTCCCTTTTCTTTCTCAGGTGTGGTCTTTATTACATATTACCTGTTGAGTAATTTCTTTGAAGATACCAGGACCTGTAAAGTGCATATGCCAGCATGAGTTTTTGATCTCTGCTCTTGGTGTTCCTCACTGTGGATGTACAGACCACCTGGAGAGTTTTGATTCCCCAGACTGGCTGGTAAGTCAGGTTGCTGATGCACATGCTTGGGATTAGGTATACTGCAGGCACAAAACAGTGCGGCTTCAAGTTCTTATTAGTCGTCAGTATGTGAATTTGTTAGGGCACCTTCAGAAGAAAGTATCTTAAATGCAGTGGAACAATAGAAAGTATTTTAAAAATATTTAATGGCTCATCCTCTTGCATTTATCCCGCTTCCCCCAATGTTCCCCCCTCCAAGATTATCATCAGCAGCAAGTGCTTCTGGCAGCCATCTGCCAAGCCAGAAACAATAGCTATATTGACTTTAGAAGGAATATGCACATATCTTCCTTGTTGAGATACAGTCCCTTCTGAGTTGTTTGTGTTTCAAAAATAATAAAGGGCATTTACTGATGCTAGAAAAAATGATAAATACGAGTATTGATTCACAGATGCCTAGGGTAGGTCCAATCCTGTGAAGACTTACTCGTGTCACTAAATGTATCTATGAGGGTAGCATCAAAACATCAATAACACTAGTTGGGCAAATACAGTTAGCTACACTATGCACTTGAAAGACCAGTCCCTTTAGTTTCCACAACTAGTAACTGAAAACAGCTGTTGCTATTGAAGAAATAACTGCTTCTCTTCAGGTAGTTAACCTGCATGAAATGAGGGGTAATTGTGGAAACAGTGTCATGGTCCTCTGTTTAAGAACACATAATTGAATTGAAAATGTCCAAAGAAGAGACGTAAGATCGTAAAAAACAACTGAGTGCCTTCTTTGCAAAAAGAAATTAAAGGATCTTCATAGCTTTGTCTTCTTTTCATTTCAGCTGATGATAGTTAAAAGACAAGTTTATATGTTTTAGAGAAAAGTTATCTACAGTTCACGAGATGGTTAAAATTAATAGCACTAAAACCTGGCATGAATGACTGAATCTCAGCACAAGTTCTTCAATGAATTTAAATAAAGGGGTTGGTGTGCAGAGGTTACACAATGCAGCTGGGTAGTTCCATGGCTGCTGGGGCAATACTGGCTCCCTGAGGATCAATTGCAAATTGTCACACAATTCAGATGTCCTCCAAGACATTCAGCATCCTGGGACCATCAATGAGAGACAATATACAAGGTGTGAGATCTTTCTGTTGGGAGTACTGATGCATAGACTGGATGGGGCATGGATTTTTTTTTTTTTTAATTGAAATCCAGGAACTCATTAGATGAGTACCAGCAGTATGTGGTATCCAAAAAGAAGGAATGCTGTGCTGCTGGAGGCCATGCCACACAAAACCCAGAATCTTTCATGTTCTTTTAGGACTGGCCCACTCATGCAGTCCCTAGCACAGTTTGAGTGCTGCCAAACCAATTTTTTTTGCTGCCCCTTGAGCCTACGTGTGTGCTTGCAGCCTGAACCAAGACCGACCCACACTGAGCGTGCATGCGATCACACATACAGCACTGGGCCTGAGAAGTCAGCTGGTGTTTTGACATGAGGCTAGTGATCATCCAATGATAAAAGCAGTCCAGTGTCCTTATGAACACAATAAAATTAAAAACTCATTATTACATGAGCTGCATGCCCTCCCTGCAGCTGCTTCGGTAGATTAGACAAGGCTGCTGCTGGCATTTCAGAAGAAATCAGGGCAAATGGTGTCTGGATTAAAAAACATGATCATTGCTGGTGAGCTACCTGGTGACTAAAGGACTGCGAACAAGGAAAAAAAACAAACCTCCATGTCTGTAGAGCAGAGGGAGAGAGAAGGAAAAAAAACCCCAACCCTTCCAATTCTTTAATTCTCAATTATTTTCAAAAACATCACGATCTCATATGGGAGTGATTCATATTAAATCTGAATTCTCAGATTAAAAAACAAACCCCAAGAGAACCTTTCCTCTTGATAAGTCTGTTTTGCTTCCTGAGTGCTTGTTTAATTGAAGTTTGTCAGTGGAAGAGAATCTTTGCTTACCGAAGCCCTGCTAATACTCCAAGTTTTTCTCTCAGATAGAGATTTAGGCTGTGACTGCTAGTAAAGCAGCTGCACAGAGGAACAGGCCATATAAATTCCTGTCTTCCCTGTGTAGTTCTCTGGTCTTAGTGCCAGCTTTCCTTCCATCACACCTGTCTTAAGGGAAGGGCAGGGCACAATTTTATTGTTTATCAAGCATATTGCAAATACTTTGTTTTTTGCAAGAAGTACAAAAGAGAGGTCATTGAAAGAATTCGGCTTCTAGAGCTCTTTGTCCTCAATCTTGCACTTAGGGAGCTTTGAAGTACTGCCATAGCCAAGCTCTAGAAATTCCATTTTTAAGCAGTCAGTAAGGGGTGTGAAGCCTTATAGTCAGCTTTCAGTGGCTTGAAAGTAGGATTTATTTTGAGCTTTCAGTGATCAATGGGAACATAAGTGATTCAATTTGCAAAGTCAACATTTCTTGTGACAAAATAGATCCAGGTTATTTAAGTAACGGCTGGGTCAGATCATGTGCCTATAAGGCAGCTGAAATACCTATAGTATGATCCAAAGAGAAAGTTCTGAGTTTTTAAATCGGGTACGGGGAAAAAGCCTTTAACCAATGTTTGCTTGTTGCTTTATCACTAATGAATGAAAAGATTCATGGTCAGATTTTAGTAGCTGATATGAAAGTACAAAGGGTCACTCTCCACATCCTTGTATCATGTAAGTAGATGAATTATGTGGGTTTGAAGTATGGCTGTTAGACCATGGTGTGGGGACATCATGCCTAGAGGAGCTGGTGTAATTTTGATACTCCCATAGGTCTGTAGTATGCTAGGCTGTCCTTATCCGTACCATAAAAGGTATCCTGCGGAGCAGGAATTTGCCAGTGGGTAGATGTAAAGACTACGCAGTCCCAAGGCATCTCTCTTGAGGATTAACGGTGCTGGCACTCCCTATGTGTAGGTGGTGTGCAGAAACCTGTAGTTACTAGTTTTGAAATGAAGCAAGCACAGGATGGTTTAGCCCACGACACAAAGAAATGGCAGTGTAGCTAGTACTAAGATAGGACTTCAAATCATCATGGTACCGCGGTGTCTTATTTATCTTTATTCTCAGGCTCTGTTTATCTTTGGATTCAGCTGCTTTTGTTTCAGACCAAAGGAGGGTTTAGGCACTTAAAAGCTTATCTATTTTTTCCACATATATTAGCAGGTCTAACAAAAGGCTATACCTCTAACATCTTTGCCCTGCTTATGGTGCCTGGATCATCATCCCTACAAGAAAGTTACCTTTTTCCTTTATCTTTCTTATGCATCTCATAAAATGCAGTAAAAAATGCACAGAAAAGGGAAATTCCTATCTGGAGAAATTCAGGATAAGTAAATATCCCAAGTACTCCCTGTATTTTCTAAGGAAGTAAATATTTTGTTTTCATTTTTGATTATTCAATGTGTGGTACTGGATATGTAAAACAATATTTAACAAAATCAAAGCAAAAAGGCTTTGCAAGAGTTCTGTTCTCAAGGCTCAAACACAGCGTTCTAGTATTGTCAGAACTTTTATTCTAGGTTGTTTTTTCCAAAACTTTATAATACAACTGATTAATTTCTCAGAACGTGTTGATTTTTCAGAATCATGTATTTAGACAGAATTCAATAGGACTTAATGCAAATGGCCTAAAAACCAGGCATTTCTGCTACCTAATATCATAATCACAGAAAGACATGAGGAATGAACCTCATGAGCTCTGCAAAAATGCAAGAGAAATAATTTGAGAGGCTGACCCAAGCTCGCTACCGCACTCCCCTTCCATCACTTACCGGGGCTTTGTTACGGGAGCTGGGGAAGCACCGGGAGGTTCACCATTCCTGGCCATCATATGCATCTGCGCTTTGCTCCACTTGGCCTGAGGAATAATACACACTCACCTAACTGATTCCCCGATAGTCCTTAGGCAGATCCTCTACTCTGCATATCTGTAGAGAAAATAAGACATCACCAATGGATATGCCCACTCTGGGTACAGAAACAGCCTTTAGTTTTGCAGAAAAAAAACGATGCTCAACAGTGCAAACGGATTTTCTTTCTTCCTTTCCTTCAAGGTTTTAACTATATTTGTATTGAACTGATGTGAAATTACATGAGCTCTGATCATGTGAATACTGCATGAGGTTTAAGACAAACACAGGAATGGAGCTTATTTTTCATGTCAAACAATTCTTTATTTTTTTATGGTACAAATTAAAAGTGACAGATCTGAAGCTGTTAAGAAATACACAAAGTGCAGCTTTACTGACCATACAGATATTGCTCTAGATTAAGTACAGTTTTTGTCAGTTTTTTTTTTTTTTTCATGTTAAGCAACCTGTGCAGATAAATCAGCTTTGGTTTCAAAGTCAGAGTAGTAAGGAGCTTTTAAATATCCAGTTTGGTTTCTTGGTCACAAGTCCACCACATCAACTCCTTTTGTAATTATTCATATTTTTTAACAACACAATACAGTCCATTTTGTACTGCCATCTTTCCCGCTGCATGCTCCATGCATGGAAAAACAGATCTCTTTGCAGTGCTTCATAAGTGACCCTGGTGACCATTCTGTAGATTATAGCACATAGGACAAAAAAATAATAATAGTAATAATAATAATTAATAATAATAATAATATCACTTTTTAACAATAAATAAACAAATGTGCCCCACATAATCTCAAGTTGGAAACAAGCAAACCACATGACAAAAAGCTCATTACAAAATGTTTTCCAAACAGATTTTACAAACATTGACATGGAAATCAATTTTCTCTCTTTATCTTCTTATTTGAATGTTGGTCAATAACTGGGTACAAGTAGAGTGCTGAGGTAAAACACTGATGAACAGTTTTATTTTTGTATTTCTTTTTTTTTTTAAATAGTAACAGTTTAGTATTGCGAGATTGTCAGCAACATTTAGCCATATCTATACAATGTGCATATACCTACATACATTGAGCTTTGGTCCAGCATTGAGAAGACGAGCAAAGGCATTTTACATATTTCTTTTTGGTTATAGCTTGAGTTCTTTGATACGCCTCTACTTGTTCCTTCCTAGCTCCTTTTTGCTTTCTTGTTCTCTTGTTTTTCTTTTTTGTTTTTCTTTTTTTTTTCCTTTTTTTTTTTTT
>WHYT01016275.1:148974-202757 GCA_009806455.1 Tetrax tetrax
CACATATGACTGAAGAGACTTTAGTTTCATTTGCTGGTAGCAATCTATCTTTTAGTCACATGCAAAATTAAAAGGTATTCAAATGTAATCAATACATGAAAATTGTTTACAAATGGAAACCAGAATTGTTGCCAGTAACAAAATAAAACAAAATATTTATGGCCCCCCAAAGATGTATGACTCACATGTAATTTATCTTCCTAAGAATCTGTTCAGGCACCATTTATGCCTCATAGCAAAAATTTATTTATAAAAAAATTAATATAAGAAGCATTACAACACTTTATAAATAATTTACAAAACATAATACAAAATTAGAAAACTGTAAAAAAAATCACTGCACATGAATGGTTTTAAGACTGTGGGATGAACATCATTTTTTCTTCCAAGCTGGCAATTTTTATTTATTTTACACTTTCACTGTCCTAGTTATATCCTTTCGATACATACTTTGGAACAGAAAAGAGCTTACATAACTGCTGCCAGCATATTTTTAAACATTTAGTATCTTTCATACACTGTTTAGTTAACTTTTCATCTTGGGGGATTTTTCTTCACAAAATTTAGAGCAGTTCCTGGGAGAACTGGAAATTTAGTTTTTAAGCAAAGAATGGTCGATGGTTTTGCTCCCAGGCTGTTGAAGATGGGGTGGAGGGCAGGGGAGGTGGAAGGTGGGGCATGTAGAGTCTCCAAGGTGGCTGAACAGGTAATCATGTATGTGGCATTAATGACTGGACAATTAGCAGCATACTGAAGACAAGGGTAAGACTTCAAGAGTGTCCGCTTCCAAATATGATCTGTTCTTCCCTGCCTCCCTGCTGGCTTCTGGGTGCTCTCCTGATCATTATGTAAACTGAATTTTGGCCACAAGTTTAGGGCTGTTCAGTATAGGTAACATAGATGTATCTATGGATAGGGATGGAAAAAGAAAACCCGGAGGGGCAGATGTTGCTGCAAGACTCTCTACTTCACATGCTCAGCTCGGGCAAAGCATCTTTCTTGTCTTTCACAATTTGCTTGTGGTTATTGAGGTGAGTTTTTTTCCCCTGGCAGATATTTATATATCAACAGTAGGAAAAGAGTCAATAACAATTCTTACTCTCCTCCTCATAAAAGCAATACTGAAAATATCCTTAAACATACCCTGCTGAAGCTTAAAGCCTAAAATGCATTTGCTGGACGTGAGCCCAGCCTGGAGTACTGGATCCTCAGTGCTCTCCAACCCTGACCTTTGAGAGTACTCACATTGAGAGGCAGTTTGTGGCACAGATGATGGTCTCTGAAGCCTTAAAACTCCACCAACCATGCAGCAAATAACCCATTCTACAAGGCAAATCCCATTAATAAAACAGCGAGGGCCAGATCCGAAGCCTTGTGAAATTAATGGAAGTTCCTTTCTTTCACTAAGTTTTGGATATAGCTTTGAGTTCTTGAAAACTCTGTAAGAGACGTGTTATTTGAAGACTCCAGCACTTCGGGAACTTCCTTCAACGTCCTGGGTAGACCAGCAAAAACCCAATACAACCATCTGAGGTCAGTGAATGCAACCAGGAGTTATACCAGCACAATTTTACTCTATCACCTCTACAGTGAGCTGAACCAAATCCCCGATGTTTTATTTCGGAAAGTCCTAATCAAGATGCAGCTTCTACCCTAATAGTGGGCTGAACCCGAAAGGCTGGAGCAGAACTCAGCAGATGAAAACTGCAGGTGACCTTCACAGGTCAGCCCATACCCCATTAAGAACCTGGAACACCTTTCTCTCTTTCTGAGCCTTGGTATACTTGTTGGTCCAATGACCACAGTACTTTAGAAGATGCTTGTCCAATTGTAAAGGAAGCCTCAGAGATAAGTTGTCTTTAAAGGCAAATAATTCACCTGAAAGGTACTGCAGGTGACCCACCTTACTATTCACAAAGGATATTCAATCCTTTGTGAATATAGGTTTCCCTATATCCTGATTGCTCAGTCTAGCCAGTGGTCACAGCACATGCCTGCAGAAACACATCCTCCTACTGAAGAGGTCCACAGGGCAAGCATCAATATTGGGATGACATAAAAAAAGGGCTGAAGGAACAAAGCACTGCCATTGAAACAGTCCATGGCGACGTAATGACCAAAACATCCTCATCACTTCTCGGCCTGTTCATTTGTTCTCATCAGAATCTCAAGAAATTTCTTTGGCTAGCAGACTTTGGAGAGAAATTGCTTTAAACAGAATCATAATATAGATGCAGTACTGAACCAAGTGTGCAGTTTATATTTATACTACAAAATGAGTTTTGGTAACCTCTCCAGGTTCATGGCCAAAAGACAGAGAAATTCCAAGCTACACAGTTGACGATAAGCACAATGTTCAGTGTGGGCTGACAGTTCATGAGTCATAATCTTAATCCTTCTTTGTCCTCTATTGCATTTCAGCAGATCCATATAAAAGTGTTCAGATTTCACTTTTCTTTTTAAAAATTTTCAAACAGTACTGAGTTATGTGGGTTTAGGGTGAAGAATGAGCTGGAAGAGGGGAGGCAGCAAAAAGAATCAGAAAAAAATGAAAAACAGAAATGGAAACCAACACATACACCCTTAGAAAAGAAATACCAAACCTGCAAATCACAATAAAAATAAATTATTTTTGGCACCCAAACACTTGGAGATTGCAAAACTGTTGATGGAAAGGAATGGAAAGGAAAGGGGAGGGAAAGGGAAAGGGAAAGGGAAAGGGAAAGGGAAAGGAAAAGGGAAAGGAAAAGGAAAAGGAAAAGGAAAAGGAAAAGGAAAAGGAAAAGGAAAAGGAAAAGGAAAAGGAAAAGGAAAAGGAAAAGGAAGGACAAAAAGAAAAAAAGAAAAAAGGAGGTGACCACTATGGAATGGCTTTAACACCTGTTTCTACACACCTGCAGAGGGTGTGAACAAGGATGAGAGAAATTAATGCTGTTGTTTTCCTCTTTGCAAAGTACAAATGTAAAAATCCATAACACAACTTTACACTCATAAAAGAGCAGACTAACAATCTAGTTTGCAATGCCATGTTTCTGACTTTGGTTAATAGTTTTCATAGTGAATCAGCACTTGATACCTGAAAGGCTACAATCACTCCTCCAGGTGGCAGGCTTGTATTCTCTTTTAAACAGATAAAAGTTTTTTTTTTTCTTTGTGGTTTTTTTTTTTTTGTTTTGTTTTATTTTTCCTTAAAATGTGTTCACATTTTCATAATATACAGAAAAAACGTAAGCAGTTATTTGGTTTACTTTAAGTCCATTTAAAAAAACTGGCTTTTTCTTTTTCTGGGAACTAATTCTACGACACACACACACATTAAGTGTTGTGTATTTTTTTGTTTTGTTTTTTTAAATAGGAAAACCCACGGACATTTATAAACTGTTCTGTCCTTCTCGTAGTTTTCTCAGTCTTTTACTTACAGGGGTGATGAACAGGTATTTTCAGAGTTCGAATGGTTACATTTCGGTTGGTGCAGGGGTTTTTTGTGTGTGGTTTGGTTTGGTTTTATTTTTAGGAGTTTTCTTCCAGAGAGTCTGTTAAAGGCTCCATAGGAACTGCTGTCGCAGGCTCATGTTGTTTCAAACGTTTAATTGTGTTCTTCAGTGCTTGCCTCTTATTGCAGAACCAAACTCTAACTACTTCCCGGTCATAGTTCAGTTTCTCTGCAATCTCTGTCATTTCTTGCCCAGAGGGGTGCGTATTCTTCTCAAAGTGGGCATTCAAGATCTCAAGGGCTTGTGGCGTGAATGAGGTACGCCTCTTTCGCTTTTTGGATGGTTCGCTTCCAATAAACTCGGTAAGGTTCTGCATACCTGCTCGATGGCGGGCCTCAGCCTCAGCCATCCACCGCTCAAGCACCGGCTTTATCTTCTGCGCACTTTTAGGGGTGATGTCCAGCTTTTCAAACCTGGCAGGATACAAAAGGCCAGGGTTCAGTTTGGCTGTCAGACTGCTAGCTATAGTGTTCTCTTGGGCTTCCTGTGGTAGGAAAAAGTGGCTTCTCAGGATGGTGTGTCTGAGGGAAAATTGAGAAAGAAGAGTCTTACACTGATGCTCTGCCAGGGTGGGACTTCCTGCCTGCCTGACTAATTGACTGGCAGAGGTAATTTACAATGGATTACGAAAACCATCAGATAGGTATATCTATAAATATATACATATATAGCTAGATATTTAAGCTAAGACAAAACGAGCACTACAACAAAATTCCAAGTACACTAAATAATACAGGTTATGAACCGCGTTTTAGTATTTCTGATGATCTTCAAAACCCTTAAATCTAAGTCTAATTACAGGAAATGACATCAAAGGCAACTGTTCTTCACCTTCTCATTTTTTGTGATTAATCCTTTTGTTTCCTCTCCAATCTCATGTTGTCCAAACACCACAGCTTTAATAATACAAACCAACGGCAGTTACTAGCCTCTGAATATCAGGTTTCCTTTCCTTCCATTTTTCAGCAATTTTCACTGTTTGCAAGTTAACGCTATATCCCTTTTCTAGGTCGGAAAAAGATTCCCATAGCTACGGTGGTGTTCAGCTGAAACAGCTGGACACTTTGCAATTATCTTGACTGCCCCCACAACGTGCAAAGACAGACTCATGTTTTCCAGATGAAACCCAGCATAATATTCTACTAATATGCTGTGGCACCAAGCTGGGTTTATTGTGGTATTTCTTCAAACTGTACCAGAATGATATCATTTCCTGTAAATGAGGTCTTCTATATATCATTTTGCCATCAGAAGTCTTTTGCCAAACCAGATTTTACAAGTGTTATAAAACATCTGGAAAAGCAGCCACACAAAGCTTTAATCCTTTCAAAAATAAGCAGAAGAGCTGAGTTCACATTTCAAGTCATATAATATAAGTACTCGTTTCCTTCATTTACCGAGTTCATTTTCCCTTGCTATGCATCTAAAAAGCCTTAACCCAACTCCTCTGATGCCACCCATTTGTATTTCCACATTTCACCTATGTCCGCTCCTTGCATTGCGGTATTTAACGTTGCGGAAAGGCAACAATTATTGCGTGGTGCTGCTGCACTCTCCAGCCTGCCCGGTGCTGAAGCACCACCGTCGCCGCTGCTGCTAATCACAACACGCTCTGGAGATGAGACTGACCGAATCAATGCCTGTGTGCAAAGCAGCTTGGTGACTGGAGTTGGCAGTTTTTAGCGTCTCTATTCAGCACGTGGTGGCTGCAGAAAATACTCCAGCAAGAAACAAAGCATTTCTCACAAACAAGGAATAAGACAAGTAATAATTTCAGGTAACGCTCCAAAGAATTTGTAACTGGTGCCTGGGATCCTAGTGTGGTATTGACTGCAAGGTGTCCTTCCTTGGTGTCCAGTGATATTTCAGGTTGAAGTGTGTATCTTAGAATGCATTGTCTCAAGTTAAGAAAATGCCGTTATTTGCACGCAGAACATACCAGCAAGGTGGTATATTGATGATGTGACCTGCAAAGGGCACTGGGAGGCTACACTTCTGTCTCGGAGTTGGTCGTTCAACTTGCTTACCTTGCTGCCCTTTCCATTACCCTGGAGTTCACACTGAAACTCCTTTGTTACCATTAAAAGAAAAGTTAAGCCTTCTATTTTTGAGGAACAGCATACTGCACTGAAGCAGCTTGTCTCGGTGCTTTACAAGAAATGCACAGTTATAGCAGGTTATTACACCCCAAAGTGATATCCATCTAGAGGGTCAAAGGAAATTAAAAAAACCTACAAGCTCGCAAGTATTTGGGACCAGTTTCTGCACCCAGTCCTCATGTTCTGAGCAATCTGCCCCTCTAAGGAGCCCTCTGTAAAAGGTCTCCTCATTCTGGCTTTTGTTAGCCAGGTCTGTGCTCCAACTTCATCTTTTTGGGGTTTTCATAATTATCAGTTAGGGCGGAACCCTTTCTCTTAGTAAATTCAAACCATCACCAGTGGTTTTCTCAACTGTGAGAAAACCACTGTGAGCTAGATGTAAGAAATTAGAAGACAGCAAACTAGACAAAAGCAAAGGAAACTGCAATTTATCACTTTAAAGTATAGTATGTTAAACAGCAACTTAAGGCTACAACAAATTGGCAATTGCTAAAAACTCCATCCATTTTAGGCATTCTTTACCAATTGACCACAGGGAGGAAAAAAAAAATAAATTAATCCTTAGCAGCAGGGAGCAAGAGCATTCATATCATTGGCATAGCTTGTTAGTGTTGATACTGCAGTACATGTTGTTTGGTATAACAATATACAAGTCTCGAAACAAATTTCCCAGCAGTAGTATCCTTGTATAGACTGAATAAAGGTTATTTTCTACAGGGAGGTATCTTATAAGAAAAAACAGTAGGGGAGACCATAGAAGTGAGAGGATCCTATGGAGCTTTTTGTATTTAACAACAATCAATGGGTTTTATGGAAAATCATTGAGCAAAATGTGAGCTGCAAGCTCACTACCCCATACTGATGTTATTTATAACCTTAGTCTTAAACTGCAGGAAAAGTACACTTCCGTTCTATGGGGAATACATTAAAAGTATAAAGAGCAGATAAAAAGACAGAGCATTTCATGGATCACCAAGAACAAAATCCACTTAAATGAGCTTAGAGTTGGTTTCTTGGCTTTCACTGATGGAGAAGGACTATAAGGCATTGCCCAAGAGGAAAAAGCTGTTACCTAAGTGTGTTTGTTACCTCATGCATAAACATGGGATTACTGTAACAGACATACATGCATATACGGTGTTTGCTTCTAACTCCTCTAACTCTGTCAAGACTGTATTATCATTTCTTATGATTAGGGCAGATTTCTACTTCTGCTTTGCATACTCAGGTTGTCTGTTTGTTTTTCTAGTAAACATTTGGGTGATAAACGATGAATAGCCACTGGTTTGCAAGATAACAGGAAGGATAATTTTCTGCCTTCTGTGTTGCCTAGGTAAATCATCATTAACATCCTGTATGTGAAGTGCTAACCACAGTAATACAGGTTTTAACTTAGCAGGGATGCAGCCATGAAATATTTGTTCAGTAACCCTATCTGTAGAAAATGGCACAGTATGAAGAGGGTCAGCTGGTGCTTATCCAGCATCAGCAGGGTCTCCATCTCGTCTACTGAATTAAGTCTCAATGCCAGGAACATTGTTTCTCACTTGTTTAAAAAAAAAAAAAAGACTAAAGTTACTTTAGGGGTACATAATAAGAACATTTTATCTGACAGATACCAACATTATTGGCTAATTTAAGTTCCAGATTAAATAATACATTCTAAAGATGTGAGACTCAAACACAAGCATGCTTCTCGCAATAAGCTAAATAATTATTAAGAATTAAGAGAGGGAAGGAGAGTTTATGATGTAAGTTGTTACCTGCAGATGGCAGACTGGCTATAGGCTGGGCCTTCAGTGGCGCTTAGGGCTTGGCCAACTTGAGTCTGTGTGAGGCCAAGGGACAGGCGCCGGATTTTAAAAGCTTTGGCAAATTCTCGGATTTCTTCCAGATTCACCCCATCCACCTCTCCAGTGGCTGTTTGAGGATCTGTTGAAATATTTTTTTAATCATGTCAGTTCTTCGTGTCACATATGAGTGGGCTACGCTTACACCAGCTTTCATTGTCAAGACGTTCATGCTCACTTTTTTTAAAAATACTTATCATTTTCTCTTCTTCCCCAAACAGTAAGAGGCTTGCCTTGTCAGGTGTGTTATGAAGCATGTTCAGATTGCTAAAATGCTAACTAGGCTGCAGTGTTTCCAGGTGCCGGTGAAAGATTTCCAAAGACGTACTTTGTTGCTGAACTCCTGAAAATGACCAACTCGCCTCCAAGTGAGGCGGTGCCTGGGCTCCTCACTGCCATTTGTGCCTTGCAAATTGTCCCCCAGGTTGACAAACCACGTTTCCTGTTTCTGCTTCTTATCACATACAGAAGGAAGGCTGGTGTTAATTTATTTATTTGCAGTCTGTGAGGAGAGCTAAATATATGTACAAACTGCTTGGGTTTTTAATTTGAAATCAAGACTTTGTTTTCTCTAAAATTAACACCAAATAAGGAGACTCAGAAACCTTCATTCCATTTTCCACAATACCCAACTCAAACCACCAGCCAAACGTCCAAAATAACCCAGTAAATGAACAAGCCCAAACAAAATGCTGCCTTCAAAACCTCCTTAATTTAAAAATCATCTTTTAAAATATGTCCTTCTGAGAAGCAGCCTTTCAAGCTTTTCATTTTGCCTCCCATCAAGTTGATAATCAAGGAGCAGCAACATCAGCCATGAGGTTTCGGATAGTAATGCTGCACAATTTTTTACTTTTACATTAGCCCCTCAGAAGATAATGCTTATGATGCTGTGAAAATAAATCTGTCCTTCCTCTCCATAGCAGTTTACTGACACAGAAGCCTTTGTCCCTGAAAGGGCACATAATAAAGCATGTCTACCACAGGAAAGCTCCTTTGGTGCTGGATAACTCAGTCAATTTAGGACTTATCAAGGGAAATGACACAACAGCTGGAGAATGGAACTTTTTTCCCCCCAAGCTACTGATCCCTGGCTAAATGAAAGCGTTAGCCAAGTCAGAGACAGCATGGGACTGGGATGGTGGAAGATTTCAAAGTGTTGTGCAATCCTGCGTGTACCGAAGCCATTCTCCCAGCGCGACATCTCTATTGTTCTTCACCTCATTCCTCAGATTTCTTAGGTGAAAAGTTTGCAGCACAATAACCCATCAATTTCTGTAAATGCAAGCAGTTGTCCAAGGACGGTACTAGACTACGTTACTATTCTGAACCCTATATGAGAGTGGCTCCTGCTAGTACTGCTGTTAGCTAAGGGCTTGTCAGCATTACAGTAACAAAGCTTTTATTTTCAGGGGTTTAAAAACCTGATGTGAAATTCCCTTATGATGGAAATGTCCTATAAAAAAAATCTTTTAGTCCAATAATAGATAGAGGGAAGAGGTTCTTCTGCCATATAAATTTAGCCTGTATCGATTTGCAACTTGGGTGTAAGAAGCACACATAGCAACAGTATTTGAAAAATATTAGTGTATGCAACCAAGGATCATAGGTAAACACATACATAGGCTGAACCTGTTTTTGACAATGCTCCACACTCAGAATCATCCCTCCTGTTGTTAGTGCTGTGCTTGAGCTCATCTGTGCACACATGCACGCACTCATTCAGTATAGAGCTAGGGTAGGTATTATATGGTTTTAAGTAGTTGGTGCTATGACAGGGGCCACTCAGGTTTGTAAAGTAATTGCTTGTAGAGGTGTGACATTTTCCTATTTACCCCATATACAGTCTGTCTAGCATACCAGTTCTGATTTTCAGAGACACAGAATGAAGCTGGATAGTTATCTGCCCTTCAGGTCTCCGAAAAGCAACTGATAAATGTACAAAATATCATAAATGATAATGGCCTCAAAGATTCCCTTGAGGAGGTGCACTAAGAAGGTGATATTCCTCACCTCTTTCCTTCCTTCACTTTAAGGCCTCTGACTAAGGCTATTAGGGATGTAACAAAGCACAATTCAGGTGTTCCCAGAGAAATTTCAAAGTAGCAAATGGTATGGCAACTGGCACCTGTAAACCTCCTCAACTCCTGTTAAGGAATAAAAAGGGAAGTAAGAAAGCTAAGGGGTTACTTGCTTGCCAATGATTATTGAGAAATTCTGCCAAGTTCTGCTGGATCCTTCTGGTATGGCACTATTGCAACAGTGAGTATCATGGAAAGTCCTGTCCTGCTTAGGGGGGCTAGGACGGGGGAACAATTAGGCTGAGGTCTCCTTGAGACTAGAAAAAAACCTGTGATGCACTTCTGAAACATGGGAGTAGATTGTAATATATGGCAGAGTATCTGTTGAGAAAGAAGCTCCAATCTTACACAGCATCTTTGGGAGGAGGAAAGTACTAACAGAGGTGGACTGAAACACTGAAGCCTTTTATCTCTGAACTCTAGGGAAAATAGTGTTTGTATCAAATCAGAACCACTTCTACTTCAGGTGTGATTCAAAGTCCTTTGAAATCCATAGAAGTAGTCCCTTGTTTTCTGTCAGCTCCACAAAACTCAAATAGTTCCACGAAGACTACTCCATTGACATCATTATATAACAGCACTGGTTTGTTTTATTCTATTGCCATTAAAATGCCATCAGTACGTAATGTTGGATTCTGTGGACTGATACATACACATACATAAACACATACAAATAGATAATGGACTTCATTTTAAGAAGTTCTGAGCTCTCAGAACAGTTTAGCGCACTTCACGTTTTAGGAAGAGTAACTTATTGAGAACTGTAAATAAACTGGTGCTTTTTAAATTATGTGGATATCCTATAGAAGGCAGCACGGTGCCAACACAAACAAAAAAGAATACCAATCTCATTGAGTGGTTAGGATCCACAGTACCAGCATTTAAAGATTCCCAGTGTACATTATGGCTTGATAAAACCATCACTGTTGTGTCTATGAAACTACTGGCTGCTGGAGAAAGGTGACAAGAGTTGTCTGGGACCATTTTAGGGGATATGTGTACATATTCCCTAATAAAAAGGAAGCCAGCTAAAACTCCACCAGATGTCATGGTGGATGGTGAAGGTGGGTGAGCACAGTGGAAGAAATAAAATCCACCGGCTCCTCCTTCTGCACGAAAACCCCTTTTTTTTTTCCTACTGAAGGGAATACTACTCCCGCTTTTGAATTCTTCTGAAAATCCCACATGAGTTTGTTGGTGAGTGCAAATTTGCTGTGATTTTAATAGTTAGGGGAAAGAGTTGCTACAGAGAAATCGGTGCACCCTGAAGGAGAAAGTAAATTTCTGTTGTGCAGAGTTCTACGACGGGAGGGATTACAGGGGATGATTTCCCTAGTCAGACGGGAGGAGAAACAGCTGGCAGAGAAGTCCAATGGAAAGTAAATTGGATAAGAGAGGTAGGACAAAACATTGTTAATGGAAAATGGACTGGAGCTCAGGGGAAAGAAAGGAGAATAATTTGTTTGTGGGAGGCATTTTAATTTTACAGTAACAGATGATAGTAAAATGCATTTGGAAAGAAGAAGGGAACTTCATGGAGACACAAGTCTCAGAGCATAAGGAGAAACCAGTGATTTCCACAAAGAGAACTTATGGTGGAATAGTTAAAGAAATTAGAAGAGGGATGCAGCTGAGATGAGGAAAATGAAGTGGGAAAAAAAGGAGGAAAAATGATGTAGAATTGAATGAAGAGAAAACAAAGAAGAGAAAAGAGAACAGAGATAGGATGAGACAATATGAGAAAATCATACAGAACAGACAGGAGGAGTAGAGATGAATCCTGCAGTCCTTGCTTAGGCAGAACTTCTTTTTAAATGTCCTTTCTTTGGAAACAATGATGAATTTTCACCTTTAGAAGAACTAGCACTTGTTGCTGGTAAGGGATGAAGGGGTGAGGGCTGAGATAAAGGGGAGAAGCTATAAAGAACAAATCAATCCAGGAGGGAAATAAAAAAGAAAGGGAAATTAAAACGAAAAAAAAAAAGGAAGGAAATGCACCTTTTTAAAAATTAGGAAACATGTTAAAGAAAATATTTAAAATCATAAAGAATATATGACTACAATGAAAAGTAAAATGAATAAAAACAAGGAATATGGAACACTAGAGTTATTAAAGTATCTGATCCCTTTCTTGTAGTACGTCAGTAATTTCACTGATGTGAGGCGGCCTCCTGTAAAGAGGGATACTCTCTTTACAGTAAGTATGCAAAACCTTGCTTCAAATAATTATTTATTTACTGACGTTACATTGTTCTAAGCAATGTGATTAACAGAATAGGTAGCTGAATATGCCTAGTTTTACATGAACTTCACTATATTTGGCAACAGTTTCTGGAATATAGCAAATCTTTACTGAGGTAGTCGACTTCAGGGGCTCTGCTGGAGGACTGGACTGCAGCTTTGGAATGAATAAGGAAAAGGAAACAATAATATTCCTGCCTCAGGAATATTGGTAAAGCAATCAAAGAGATGTTCAGGATGCCACAAGTTGCTTCTTGCTGCCCTCATGCCCATGGGTTTCTTTCAGGACCACTGACCCATTGCAGGCCTCATCCCACTGAAAAGATTTTGACTGGACTTCGTCAGACACTAGATTTCGATTGTAGGCTTTTATACAAAGCTCTGCTAGCCAGTGTACGAGCTGGGACACTAAGAAGGCTTTGTTCAGTTATGGGCCACAGGCTTGACAAAGCAGTGTTCCTGCCTTTCAGGGATCTGCACCCAGAAGCTGAAGGGATTCTGTAAAGGAGCAAAACAGGGATGACTTTCTGTCTATTTATTTCCCTGTGTAAATATCGCCATGCTTTTTTTACAGGAGATCCCTATCAATAACCTCTCCCTTTGGAATGCTCTTAAGATCTGGGTCCCAGTGAATTAATTTCCAAGCACAAGGCCTTCCTCAGTCTGATTGTATGACAAGTATTTTCTTTACTCTGACTTCCCCACTTGATCTGAGCAACCTGATCCAGTCGAAGATGTCCCTGCTCCTTGCAGGGGGATTGGACTATATGACCTTTGAAGGTCCCTTCCAACCCTAACCATTCTATGATTCTATGATTCTTATTTTTTGAGCAAGAGAGAAGCACTTCAAATATCTTCTCTGTGCCACTTGTTACCACAGGCAGGGTATTGGCTATGGTTAAGTTTGCCTGGCATTTGCCCTTATAAGACAAATTTAATGTCAACTACTGAGAATGGGGCTAATAAAACATGTTATTCTGCCTGGGATTTAAAAAAAAATGTAATAATTTCTTTTCTTTAAGAAGTTTCAGTTTCCTTACAACTTGCATCATGGCCTTGACAGGTGTCAGGGAGATAGCTGTTATGATAGTAACTGGCTTCTTGTCATCCCAGGTAAAAGTCTGTCTCCAACAAGTCCAAGCAAGTGAGCCTCCAAAGCTTGTATCTGCTCAGCAGATTTGCTAGACCTCTGTGTGGAGTTTTCTTTAGGATTTTCTCATAAGAGAAACTCTTAAGAACTGCCCCTTCCTATCGCTGTGGCTCTGGCCTGCTTTGGACCAGGACGGCAGTGAAGACAGAGAATGACTCACTTCTTTTCTTGGTGATCATTTCTCACACTCCTCTGATGGCTTCCAGGGAGAGTGGGAGCGGAATCTGCATGATTTGGATGCAGAGGGTGCAAAAATTAACCTTGATTCTGAAGAAAAAGAAATTATGGAGGGGAAAAAAGTCCACAGTCTTTGAGCCCCGGATCACCAGTTCTTTTTCTTCAGATCCTTGCCTCATCCAGTGCACAGGGTGAATTGTGCTTCATTACAGAGGAACTGATTGATGTGTTGCCTTTTCACTTGTTCAGTGTGTGGCCCCAGACCTCTATTAAAGCTCTTCACCAAAAACATAGTTATTCATTTCCTCTTGAGCTCTTCTGTTTTTTTAAATCTTAATTTATTTTCTTGTGATTCTACAAGATGAAGGTCTTCCCCTTCTCATTCACAGAAGTGGACAGATATTAAGGGAAAAAGCATTTTTGGGCACCCAGCTTAGGTCAAGTAGGAGATGATTTTTTAGACGGTGTCTTTAAACAGTTCTTTATACAGTTCCACAGTGAAAGTGCACTTAAAATTGTAACTGTGAGTACCAAGTTCTTCTGTAAATTAAAGTCCAGAGTCTCATACTGGATATTGAGGGAGCACTTGTGAAAAATCTGTTTTAAGTGACTTGCCTGCCTGCACTGGAATTACATGGCAGACACAAAGCTTCATCTCCTCAGCCCTGTACTGCCAGAAGTAAGACCATCCTTCATCTTTCTACAGCTCTCTATGTCAATGTTATGCAAACTGGGGAACAGCTTAGTGAATCAGGTAGGGAATAAACCCTGGGACAATAGCCTGCCTGTTGCGTTAGTAATTTTCATTAATCCCTTGAACATTTCTATTGGGAATGCACTGAAAGAAGGATGAGAAAATAATCATGATTGCGTGATTTTAATCACAACATATATCAGTATCATAAAATACATGTTCTACAAAGAATTGTATACAGCTGAACAAGCAACTATTTTTGTAACTTTTGATGGATTTATACTGTAAACTTAAAAGGACTTGTTCCATGTTGCTTTATTGTGTAGTGTGCTTATCCACATGAGGAAATTGACTGGAATAACTATTGTGGGGTAGAGTACCTAGAATATTTTTAAAATACGAATGTCCACAAGGGAGGCTCTTCTGTACTAGCCACTGACAAGTAACTTATTCTACACTAGCTATTTTAGTCAATTTTCCCACATAGACAAGGGGTAACTTTGTGCATTTTTAACGTGAAGCCTCTTATTTGTCTTCTACAAGCTTGTCTACATGAGAAAATTTACTGACAGAGAAACAGCAGTATATTTATATCACTATAATTGTATCTGTATCTATATATTTTATGTACTTACAGCTACCAATGTAGATATTTTTATTCCAGAATAAAAGTATTCACACTGGGAGTTATACCAGCATAATTTTACCACTATAGCTCTGCTAGTAATTTCTTCATGTAAACAATCTCTGAAATAATCTAACCAAGATTTTTTTCACATCTTCCGTTGCATGACAGTTTCTCCAAGCCCTTCATAAGCTTGTATCAGTCATATATTTTACATTACCAGTATAGTGTGAGCTATAGTGTTTGTTTACTTGAAATATGTACATGCAGTATCTTTGAACAAGGTCATCCAATACACTGAGATTTTTCCAGATGTGGAAAAACTGTTAATGCCTCTTATGTATACTTTTAACCTGTAGTTTTCACTATGTAAATACCAAAGTTAATGCTAATAAGGTAATAGTAGAGACTGAACTGTGTGATCTGGAAGAAAGGGCTGTTCAGGAGGTCAAATGTTACAATCTTAACACTGAAACTCAGTTATTTCACTGCAGTGTGCTTCTCTTTCCTCTCCCACATGTTACAGTTCATTCTTGTTTAAATCGTGCAAGCTTTTCCTGGCAAGAAAGGCCTCTTGCTCTAGGTTTGTGTAGTGCTAGGGTTTGTAAAATGGTTTGCTACACAAACTATGCAAATAGTAATGAACAAGCAGCCTAACCAAAAGTAGGAGGATCAGTCTGCCCACCAAATCCTGAGCAATATAATTCATTATATGGACTGATTCAAAAACTTCTCATTTCCAAAGAACATAAACTACATTTTAGTTATAAGAATTTCCCTCAGAAGTCAATTAACGGCTAATACCATTTTAATGACCAACTTTAGCATTGATTACGATTTCGCAAGGCATGTTTACCTTAAGCCCCATCCATAACAGCACTTAACAGTTCTTACTGGTAAGAGTCACTCTACTTAGCAATATACAATCTACTACATGGGGAAAGAAAAAGGAGGGAAAGCAGATCAGGAAACTTAGCAGTGAGGAGGACAAACAGAGGGGAGAATTAAGGAGAGCCAGGGAGCAATACTTACTGCTGACTAACTGGCCAACACTCAAAGCTGAAGAGGAGGAGGATGAGGAGGAAGAAGAGGAAGCCTGACGCACTGGGCTTTGAGACATAGACGCTTGACTGTGAGCCAAATGCAGGAGATTGGATTGTGAGGCTGCTTGTCCCACTTGCGTCTGGGAGGGCTGATGGAGCTATATGTTAAAATGTAAAAATAGGTATTTAGAAAATGAAGCAGTAACAGGCAACTTTCAGTGCACCATCTCACCCACCTACTTCTCAGGAACAAATCCCACAGGAGCATTAAATACCATGGACTTAGTTCAGGTGACAGTGTTACAGCAGGAGCAATCTGAGCTCCTTTGAATTCTAACTTTCCATTTTTTCTCAGTTTAATCTGATGCTTAATCTAATTAGAAGCTAAATACTTGTTTGAAATGGGTGATAAGAGACCTATGTCATTCCCAACAGCATTCTAATTTAATAAATACATGTCCTTACCTGTTTTCTGACTCATTAAGTCAGCCTTTTATTCCCTACATGGATTCTCATATAAAACAACATTATTTCAGAGAGGTCCTTTCATACTGCAGTACCAGGGCCAAGAAAAGAGGGAATAGGGAATAGAAGACAAACTGGGGGAAAATCCCTTTCCTACAGAAAGGAATAATTTGTTTTATGTCATTAGATCTAGCAAATGAATAAAAAAGTTGAAATCTTATTTCTCAATTGATCAATTGTCCTTGCCTGAAACACAGAGTGAAACATCTGAGCCCCATTCACATCAGCACTGTGTCAAGTAAGACACATCTAAAAAGTCTAGCGAGGACGGTAGATGCAAATGATAGATACATGAATCTGGCTTCACAATTTTTTTTTTACAAATTTTACCACAGTGTAGTCTTTAGTTGTTCGCTAGGGGAAAGGAAAGAACCATTAATCCCTTTTGCCTATAATAAGCTTTCATGTGGGACTGAAAACTAGTACTGGTACTGATTTTTACATGAAACTCCGAGCAAATTCAAAGGGCAGTCTCTCTACAGAATGAAGGTACACAATGGACCTTACAGTTTTGAATTGGCTTTTAGTAGTCCAGTACAGCCCTTTCAGTGCCTACTAATAAAATAATCTAGTCCTGATACATTCAGCTAACTGCTACTTATTATATTTTTATTTTATGTTGATTCTTGATATTGATCAAAAAAGATTGCAAAAAATGTACTAAAAGGCTTCGTGTTTAAGTGACAGCTGTTATCTGCACTCTCAGAAAGGGGGAAAGATACAGACCTCTTTGGCCTTGCTTGAAGTCAGGAATTTAAATCTATTTCTTGAATTCTAAGGAGTATGAGTTTTTTTCTTTTGATATTTAACTGAACAAATGACTTCAGAAAAGGAGCTGAATTCATTAGTAATACTCAAATTACACATAATATGCTCCCAGAACACATAGAAATGACTGATGCTAAGTAGACAACAAATTGTATGGCATAGTAGATAAAGGTATTTGATCACATTCAAGATGACAGTTTTCTGTGGAATACATATGAAAAATTTTAATGACATTATTCCTGTTATGGGTCTGTTTAAGAATGGAAAAAAATTACAAGTCCTTTTTCTGCCTCCCACATGGAATGATAAAACACAAAATTAAGCACGAAACTTTGAGTTACCCTTTAATAGTAATGAAAATTATTTATCTGACCAGTTTTAGCCTATTCTGACTTCCCTAGGGATAAATAAACAAAAAAAAATTATTATCTTGAGGAGGTTTTTTGGATCAAGCACATTTTTAAAAAGAAAACTGGCACTTTATCAAAGGGATAATAGTTGAGAAGCTGATTGAAAGGCTTCCAGATTTCAGACTCATGCAAGCACTGGGCTTCTTTAAAAAAAAATTCACTAAGGGCTGCATTTTATCTTAAGAGAACTCCCAATTTCAGAACATCTACTTTTATAATATCTTCTCCTAGGAAAACAGTCTAGACTGCAGGTTTCAGAAACAGGCAGGCATTCAGGTTCTGGGTCTGTTGTCCGAGGGAATCTGGCAAAACTAAACATTTCAGCCTAGGCGAGGGAAGAAAAATATTGTTTTTAGATGAGTTAGATGCTTCTACACTATCTGGAACAATCTTAAAGATGTTACCGCTTATCTTTGAGGATGGAGGAGCAAATCTAGTAGCTATCTTTAAAAAGAAAGATCTGTAAAATTATAGGCCAGTCAACTAAACTTCAACCCATGGAAAAGTACTGAAGAAAATAATCAAACACTTTGTAAGCACCTGCAAGAAAACAAGGTGGCAACAGACAACACGGACTGTTAGGAACAAACTGTGTCAAACCAATCTGATCTCCCTCTAAGACAGGGTAATTGGCCTTGCGGACAGGGAAAAAGCAGTAGGTGGTTTGACTTTACGAGCCTCTCGACACTCCCTCGTGTGACATTCTTTACAACCTAGGGAAACACAGTTTAGATGAAGCTGCTGCAGAATGAATGCAAAAGTAGTTGGAAAACAAAACCAAGAGGACAGATATCTGTCTGTTGAAATGGAAGTGTGCGTGGATGATGCTTCCCAGAAGTCTGTCCTCATTCTGCACTACTCAATGATTTCTAAATGACTCAGACGATAAAGAAGAAAATATGCTTACCAAATCTACATGCCAATGACATGCTGGGAGGGACTTTTGATAGGTTGGAATATAGGATTAGGATTCAAAATGATCCTATCAGTTCGAACATGCTACCAGCAACACTGAGGTGTTGCAAAAGGGAAGAAAACACAACCCCTCTTACCAAGCTGTCTTAGTGGGAGTGATGTCTGCAGTGCATGTAAAGAAGACGAAGGGATTAAGAGCAGCTCTGCGGAGAAGGACTTGGGGATAGTGGTGGATGAAAAGCTCAACATGAGCCAGCGCTTGCAGCCCAGAAAGCCAACCATATCCTGGGCTGCATCAGAAGAGGCGTGGTCAGCAGGTTGGGGGAGAGGATTTTGCCCCTCTACTCTGCTCTCGTGAGACCCCACCTGCAGTACTGCGTCCAGCTCTGGATCCCCCAACATAAGAAGGATGTGGACCTGCTAGAGCAAGTCCAAAGAAGAGCCACAAAGATGATCAGAGGGCTGGAGCACCTCTCCTCTGAGGACAGGCTGAGAGAGTTGGGGCTGTTCAGCCTGGAGAAGAGAAGGCTCCAGGGAGACCTTATAGTGGTCTTCCAGTACTTAAAGAGGGCTTATAAGAAAGATGGGGACAACGTGTTGCAACAAGATAATGGTTTTAAACTAAAAGACTGGATTTAGACTGGATATAAGGAAGAATCTTTTTTTTTTTTTTATGCTGAGGGTGGTGGAACACTGGAACAGGTTGCCCAGAGAGGTGGTGGATGTCCCATCCCTGAAAACATTCAAGGCCAGGATGGAGTGGGCTCTGAGCAACCTCATCTAGCTGAAGATGTCCCTGCTTCTTGCAGGGGGGCTGGACTAGATGACCTTTAAAGGTCCCTTCCACCAGAAACCATTTTATGACTCTACTAAACACTGAAAAGAACTCTGCAGGGTGGGCACCATGTCCACAGCTAGCTGCCACACTTTAAAAAATCTCGACCAACTGGAGGAGAATAATTAGAGTGGCTGAAGGCCTGGGAGTTACCTGAGGCTCATGAAGACACCTCGAACGAACAGGTCATGTTCAATCTAAAGAAATGAAGACTGAGTGGGATATGATGCCTGCCTCGAATATAGGCAGGGCTAATGAAAAGAGGAGAGAATGAGTCCATCTTACGTTTTATAGTGGAGAGAATGAGGTGTAATAACCTGGAAGATTCAAATTAGATGCTGGGAAAAGCTGTCTAATGGGGCAGCGAAGCACTGGCATAAATTGCTGGGGTAACCTGTGGAGTTCCTATGAGAGTGCTTAGGAGCAAATTAGACAAATACTGGAATAGCTACTCCGCCTGAGAACAGCAGAGTGGACTGGATAATCTCTTGAACCTTGACCTTCCAGCCTTAATTTTTTATGATTCTATGCTATTTCCCATCAATATTTCTCAGGGAGAAATACATGCTCATGTAAGACACAGATGGCAAATCTAACATTTTCCAGCCATGCTACACATATAGTCCCTGAACAGTTCAACTGCTCAACATGTACACAATAAATCTGATGCTTCCAGGAAGCACCAGAATGAGAGGGCATTCTGCATTTTCCAGTCATGCATGCAAAGCATGCGCACTGCCACAGCCACTATGTAGCATATGCACAATATGCTGATTAAGTCTAGGAAATTTTTTGTTCTCTGCACATGTACCGCTCAATGGATTTGCAAAGCTATTTTTTTAAATAACTGGGATACCCAGAAGCTTGGCAGTTTTCTTGTCAGATGTCCAGAAATCTTTGGACAAATATAAGAAATTATCAAAATTTGTCTGGGTGAAAAGGGATATGGCTAGTGAAGTCTAGATGCACAGTGACCTTAGGTGTAATAGCAGTATGAAAAGGATATTTACAGATTGTTGGTTTCTAACTCACTGCTTGGGAGGGAAAAGGGCGCAATGGCATTGGAGAGGCTGAAGAGTCACCTTATGGCCTGACTAGGAACTGAGGGAGGATTCCATCTTTAACTCCCTACATAATTTTCAGCACACTCCCTGTTTTACAGATGAGATGGTTAAGCTGTAAATGTCCTGCTTAAAGAACAATGATAGTTATCTATGCCATGAAATTGCATTAAAACACTCTCTCTCTTTTCATCCACTATAATTTCCACTCCAGAAATAGCCTTAAGGAGAGGTGACGATTAGATTATGAATTAGATTCTAGATGACAGAATCAATTTGAACTTGCAATAGCTGACTTTTCCCAATTTTGGACACGTACATATGATATGAATTATATTTATGACTGTTGTGCATTTTCCATCCAAAGACAGAAGGAGGCACAGAAATTACAGAAGCAGTTGCTATAAGTGCCATTCTGTGTAGGTGGATATAGTAGACACGCTGAGAATGATGACTGTATGCAATACTGATCGGTATCTGGCAGGAACATATGTATGCATGCTACAGCTAGAGGAATAAGATGAATATGAGAAGCATAAAATGCAGCATAATACCTTATAAGAATAAACTGAAAAATGCAAAAGGCCTGATTCTTATTTCTTTTACATCAGTTTTACATGCTGCTGCCAACAGCGAAGGTAGTGTTGATTGATAATTGCAGAGGTGAAGAATGAATTAGGTCTATAAGACTAAATTTTCTTCTTAAATTATTTATGTAGGATATCCATACACCTGGGATGGTTGACTAGAGTCCTGTATTAAGGTCTTCTTATGAGATCAGAGGTGTTTTTCCTTGCCTCCAGAAAGTTACATGATAGTGGCAGAGTAACAAGGTATTTCGCATAAGCTAAGGAAAGAGAAAGAAACTAAATGGAAATAAAGAACAAACTTTTGCGAGAATATTGCCCTGTATCATAACAGAATGGCTTCTGGTTTTGCAGAGGGTCTGGACAAACAGCAAGGGCAAAATATGGCCCTAATGGAAGGGAGAAGAATGTAATGGGCTTAAATTGCAGTAAGGGAGACTAGGGTTGGGCATCAGGAAGACCTTTCTAATGCTAAGGAGAGTGGCCTAGGTTGCCTAGGGATGTCAGAGAACTGCCATCACTGAAGGTTTTTAAGAACAGGTTAGACAAACATCTGTCAGGAGTGATATAGGGACAGTTGATCCTGCCTAGGGGGAGAGGATGGACTGCATGACTTCTTCAGGGCCTTTCCAGTTCTATTTTTCTATGATTCAGTGAAAAGGAAATCTGAGAGACGAGGAAACACAACAAATTAGAGAAGACAGAGGTGAAAAAGACAAGTATAAAAAAAAAGAGCAGAAGAGATGAAACTAAGAGGAGTGGCACAAAGAGCAAGAAATACATTTTAAACAATTCCCTTTAAGATATAAATAAAGATTTTTAATTTTTCCTGATGTCAGCTAGTTCTTCCTGGGAAATACGGACATCGAGTCCAGTAAAGACTAAAGTCCATGGAAGGTGCTGAAAAATAAATACCTTGATATAAAAAGACATTCCTAAATACTTTGAAATGCCATGATAATGTGTTCCAGAAGTAGTAGTTTAAGTGTTTCATGCTTCCATGTTTTCCTGTAAACATGGAAGAAACAGAGTTCTCTGCTCTGTCTGTTTCCTGAAATGTGCATACATTTGTTTTTGAGAAAGAATGGTGCTGTGCTCTGGTCACTGCATGATTTGAAAGCACCATGGCAGAGGAAGTCTGTCTTCAAACCTACTTATACTGCATGACCAGGCATTGGCTTCAAAAACGTTTTCTTAAATCTTCTAGAAAATGGAGAGATTAAGTTATTATGCATATCCACACACTTAACACCAAACCACTTTCACAGTTAACTCTACCAGAATGTTACCATTGTGGCCCAAATACTGTACCTCATCACCATAATTTAGCTCACTCAGCGAAATTCAAGTAAGTGAATATATGAATCTGAATATGAAAGCTATTTGATGCTTAATAAGTATCTTCTCTCTCGGTATAGTATAACATAGTATAATATATATAGTGTAAGGAGTCTCTATACACAGTGCTTAGACTGACAGGATAGGTACATTTGGAAACTAGTATAAAAAAGCTCTCTGGGTTCATGCAGTGCACACACTCAGCTCAAAATGAAGACTGCAGCAAAGTGCTGGTGTGCTGTGGATATAACTTGGGGTAGGACTTGGCCAGCATCTGCTGAAGTTCTTTCAAAGCCTTTCTGTGGGGTCAGAACTATGTTCAAAGTACACATACACTGTAACTGAAGGTCTCTGGGCTCGCTAAATGAGGTTGAGGACACAGCTGGGCTTCTGTAGAAGGTAAAATTTTACAGGCAAAACAGGTTCATCAGTCATCTTTCTGACCCCCATCAAGAATGATAAAATATCAGTGTTACAGTAACAGACTTAAATGTGTAGGTAACTGCATAATTCAAAGGTAACAGTAGCAGCAAACAGTGCTTTACTCTCTCTGTGCCTTAGTTCCTTAGAATGACACAGGTAGCATAGTGATATCTTTCTGTTCCCAATAGTGTGCTGCAGTAATATTGACTTTTTTTTTTTTTTTTGAGATATCCTGTTTCTAGAAGTGCAGATGCCACAAAGAAAATGAGTTAGGAAGAGCCATAAGTTACAAGCCAAGTGTTCATGCTGCGGCAAGGTAAATCTGCTGTAGTCACTTGTACTAGTAAATAGCCTGGTAATCTTGACTTTCACAAATCTCCTAATTTTATCCATGGATGAAATGGAATTATGCAATGCTTATGGTAAAGGAAAAGAGAAAGAAGTGAAAAAAAATTGTCACCCTCATCACTCAAAGTCATATTAAAAGCAAAAGGAAAACAAAGTCAGACTAAGACAATACAGTTTAGTGGCTACATTGAAACAAAGAGAAAGAAGAGTGCATCTCTCATAAAACAAGACGGCATCAAAGCAATAAAAGCATCACAGAGAGAAAATGATTGAGAGCTGGTTAGATTTTAACGGGAGAGGAAAACAAGAGATTGCATGGAGTTGTGATAATGAAATGGTAGGGTGTATGTGGTAGGTTGAGATAGCAGAAAGAAAATGTCTGGCATGGAATTTGGAAGGCAGATGTACAAGAATGACCACAGACCCATCTGAGAGCTGTTTGTGTCTTTTCAACGTTTATCTGGAGCATGATAGTCAATGACAATGAAGATGGGGAACTGACTATATAAGAAAATGCTGCCTAGTAGCTTGTTGTATTGTGTTAGATCTGGCAGAAGTCCAAAGCTGGTAGTTCTATCAGACACAATGAACTATGAAAAGTTCTGGCAGGCAGTGTAGATGAAACAAGACTGAGGACAACTGGGACTACAGGTCTGATTTAATGAATCTAGTATGTAAAGGAAAGAGCCAGACAAGAGCAAGAAGGGAAGCTGATGATGAGGTATGCTGGAGAACAATATAATGTGTAGAAGTTGCTTTTATGTGCAAGCTAATAGTTATGAAAATACCATTATTAGGAAAGTGCTTTAAGGAATGCATGAACAAGAATGTGTTTTGAACTCCAGAGATCACTGGCAGCTGGATTCTTCTTACCTAATTTCAGTCATTTAAGAATGAATTGTCTATCCTAAAATAGCTACCCTAGCCCCCTCTCACATAAATGGACACAAACAGATACTTTAAGATACTTACTGAGATTCAACTTTTCTAAAAATTATTCTGTTTTGACAGCCTGAGTTACCCCTTGCACACGCGTATATGTCTCCTTGTCTGTGTCCATGTCTAGGGGAACACTAGTTAACTAGCTTCCACCAGATACCTAACTTCTCTATGACTAAGTTAAGTAAGGTGAATCCTTTCCTAAATTTCATAAGACTCCAATTCATGGTTCAAGTTCTTCTGTCAGTTGTGTTGGTGTTAACAACTGGTAAAGATACGAAAGAATACCTTAAAACAAGGTTTTTGAATCTGATAGCAACTGACAATGCTAACAAGTTGTTACATCAAGCTCATCTGTACTTGAAAAGAAATGTGCATTTAGCCATACAACCTGGATTTTGAGAAAATCTCTCCTGAGAGGCATGGAGGAAGAGCAGAAGTTAAGGTTACAAGGTAATCTTCTATTATGAGATATAAAAAGCTTAAAAAAGCAAGAAACATAAAATTAGGGAATAAATAATCCTTTTGCAAGAAACGAGACTACAAGTAGAGATCAAAGGATTTATACTAAATTTTTTTTGAATTGTTTTAGCAAGCAGCAAGAAAAGATGGTGAAAAATGGTTAAGTTGAATCAGTAGGAGGAACACATGCATTTCTTAAGTTAGTACAGAATAACATGAACAACTTCGGGATCCTGTTTACCACATGCCAGGGGAACATTATGGCAGACGAAATACAGAGTAGACAGGTGCAAAGTGATTCACATTTAAAGGAACCATTTTAGTGACTCACATGGTAACAATCAGGGAAGCAAAGATGTATCATGGTGGATACATCTGCTTACTGAAAAATCTGCTTAATGAGCAGAGATAGTTAGAAAAAAAAGCAGGATGTTAGGCTGTATTGAAATGAAGACAGAAAATAATGCTGAAAATATTGTCATGTTATGAAAAACAGTGATGCATCCTCACTGTGATCATGGCATTCAGTTCTGATCAGAAAATCTTGAAAGATTAATGTGGAAACCGAAATGGTTGGGAGATGGGCAGTAAAAAAATATTAAAGGAAAAGAAAAACTTGCTTATGAACAGAGATAAAAAGGACACAGACTACAACACGAGTGCAAACAGCTATCCGCTTTTGAAAGCCATTCCAATTTCCAGAATTCTCAGTGTGAGCATAGATGCTGCTGCTTAGATTGCAAAATCTTGGAAAACAGTGAAAATACTGAAGCTTTAACTACTCAGTATAATTTAAAGAGGAACAATCCCTACTGTGGATAGTTTATAGAATGTAAATCAGAAATATCTATTTATTCTTAAAAACAAGAGAAATAGGATTACAGTGGAATTGCTTGTGTACATGAAAAAGCAACCTATTTACAATGTAGAAAAAGAAGCACTGCTTTACACTACACGTAAGTAATCTATGAACTCATTTCCACGAGAAGACATTGAGGTTTTAGTCTGTCAAGTTTGAAAAAAGTTGTATGAATAAATAAGGCATGTAGTCTACCTAAGTAAAGCTGACTAAAAACAATATCTGAGGCATTTAAGTCTTCGGGCAAAAAGTAAGCACTAGCATGCATTACTTAGCAGCTGAAACAGGCTACACAGGTTCAATTATTGTGACTCAGCTAACAAGCAGCAGCTTACTATCATCGCTTGCAATCACCTCTCTTTCTCCTGCAAGTACTTGGTCTCCAAGGAACTGACAAGTTGAAAGTTAAACTAGGATCACCTGCAACTGGAACATTTTACTACATTATTTATTTCCTTATTTATTTCTCGATGACATTCTCAAAACTTTTCCCAACTTGCCTTGTACTCTTCTTTCCCCCTTCTGACGCTTCTTTCATCAAGAAAGACACTAAATGCAGCATGACACCATTTTCGAAAATATTTTGAATTCCTGCTGAACCCTCTGAGTTTGAGCGCCCAGTTCTTCTGAAAACAAGGTTTCAACCTTATGACTAAATATGCTGTTCATTAGCCAAACACTACAGTTTGTCTAAGTCTTTATCGAGGCAATAAGATAAATTCAGAATCTCCTTATACTTTGTGTAATTCTATTTACTTTTCAAATGATATGGCAATTTGTATAGTACTAGCTGAATTGCTTTTGACTGTCCATTACTCCAGTGAGGAATCTGGCTCTGGTATCTCTTTTCTGCTCTCACTGAAATCAATGGCCAGATTTCCTGAGACTTCCTTCAGTAAGAGCAGAAGAACCAGTAGAGGGAGCACAAATACACAGAAATAATTTTCTGTGGTTCCTATAAAAATGATCATGTGTAGTATTTTTTCACACAGTATTTGCATTACTTCCCCATCCCCTCCCTGGTCAAAAATACTGTCTTGATCAGGCTTCAAAAGATGTAGGTGAGGAGGCTCTGTGTTGCTTGGTGGCCCTTCTTGCAGCCCCTGGGGCCTCAGGATTCTGTGAGAGAGGCACAGGCTGGACCCTGCAAAACTGATCTTGCAAAGTAATGTGTTCTACTCACACAGCACTGCTGAGCAGACTGGCACAATATGGGGAACTTCTTTGGCTCCTGGACATAACCAGAGCCCTGCTGACTGATGGTCTGAACAGACCAGCAGGTTAGATGAAGTAGTACAATACAGCACGATATGGCTGAACAATGACTTTCTACCTCGAATCCCTGCTCTCATTCAGCAAGCTGCAGCCTTCAGCAACAGTTTGTCCCTTTATGTAAGCCCAGTGCCACTAGCCGTGCAGAGAATGGTCATACCTCTGTCCCCTCTCTGCCTGCAGATACTACTGGCAGACGTGGCCTGGAAGTGGTTGCTTTGCTGCAGGACTCAGAAGCTGCATTGGTCTGCGGGTCAGAAGGTCTCAGAGAATAATACAGGACCTCTGTCCGTCTCTTTACTTCTAAAGTTCATGTGTTTCAAATGGGATCTCAGGACTGCAATGCTTTTTGAGAGCTTCCCCCTAAAGCAGGGAAAGACCTAATCTCTTCAGGGGACTGACACAAAAGAAACATCCTACCCCACACACCGCCAAGAAACCAACGTAAACTGCTGAGTTTCTTATTCCCTTGTCAGGCCTTCCAGTGCTTTCCCACCCTCCCATCCATCCCATTTTGTTTAAAACCACGTACATGCGACAATTGCAAAAGCACTTGCCAGTAGTGTAAGTCTGCTGCCATTAAAGAAAATAGAGTTAGATAAATAACAAGTGCTTTGGAAAATGCCTCTGCCAGATACCACAGAGGGTAGGATGGAAAAAAGAGAGTGTAACTATTTGGATGTGACACATTTTCAAAACAAACAAAAAAGTCACCTTAGAGATCAATTGTCTGTCTACCTCTGAACTGGAAACCCCCCCCCCAAAAAAAAACCAGTCATTAATTTGGAGTTCAGGGGGTCCTGGGATTCTCAGAAACATACAAAAGGCTGCTACCTGTGACTGGAGGAGTAGGCAGGACTAGCAAAGAAGCACTACCAGCAACAGGAATGCTAAGCTGAACATTTAAGTGAGTGACACTTTTATAAGTACCTTTTTGTAATCACATTTGATGTCTTTTCCATCCTCAATTTCCTCTCTTTCAGAGAAAAGAGTTGGCACTACAATTCTTTGCTCTGCAGATGTCAACAAAACTAATGAATCTGACTTTAGAGTACTATCCAAAGAACTACAGAAATCTCTTCAGACCTCTGTGAAACCTGTGAACTACTTGGTGTGTTACAGTGAATGACAACTTCTCTAAAAATACTTTCTGTCTATGCAAATATGCACAATCATATCTGATTTTGCAGTGAAGAAGACTAATAAGTTTTTCTATTTCTCTTTGTTTACTCTGCACGTTAAAAAACATTTCAGACCCCAGTCTACTGGGTGACCACTAATGAAGGAACTGAACTTTCCAGGCCAGATGGGCCTCTCCTGTCTCATATTCCTACTGTGCTTTCGCTGCAGAAAATTTCTCAGTTGGCCCTATATCGAACTTTAAAAGACAAAAAAGAATAACTGGATAACCCTTGAATGTATAAATAAATTACATAATATGACATTATATTATAACTACATATACAGTAAGCACTAATGTACTATGTATGATAGAATTCATCTGTGGTTCGCAAAAATGGGAAAGCAGTGGGAGTTTCTAGAAAGGCCGTGAGACTCTGTGAGGAGTTAAAGATTTCTGTTTTGATAATCATTCAGGCTACAGAAACTTTACCTGCTGGCCTGGTTTGAGCGGTGATAGTGTTATCCCCTGGGTATTGATCACTGGGAGTATCTGGTTGCCAATGACGGTAGCGATGATCTGACCCTGGGCGTTGGTCAATAACTGTGGAGTTATCGGCTGCACCTGAAGTCCCTGAGCTCCACCTGCTGCCTGGCTGGAGGGGACTGGATTAGGCATCAGTGGGATTGTTCCAATAATCTGGAAAAAATGACACAGAAGGGAAAATGCACACACGCCACATATACTTGCCACACATAATTACTTTAAAAATGCATGTTAAATCAAACTTAGATGAAATAAGGACAGAGAGACAGATATGACAGGCTGAGGGTGGGAAACAACCATTCCTTTACTGGGATGAAGAAGACTTTCAAACTCTTTTGTTGTGTTATGCATCACCTCTATGTTTTACCACCATCCACTGTCATCCCTAACTAATCTGCTGTGGCTGAACTGTATGAAACAAATGCTGGGCCACGCTCTGGCCCCTGGATGATGCTTTGTTCCCACCTCCCATTTGAACACAGAGTGAAATAGATGCAAATAGGAGTCCTGTTTTTCTTGCTTTCTACAATTCATCTGTACAATGTTATTAACTATGAACTGAGTTGCCTGTGCAATTTTCTTGGTTTACTGATACCTAGTACTCTAGATGACCACCTACGACACCCGTGTGATCTCAGAGGAACAAAGAGATACTGGTGCCTTTCAGGACATGGCTTATTAATATATGTTCATAAAAATGCAGGTGCTTTTGGATGACAACTAAGTAGTACAACACAACAGGAGGGCTGCTGTTAGATAAAACATTTTAGCTAACATTTCTGGGACAAGCACTTGCAGAAAGAGACACTTGTGACATCTCAGATTTGAGAATACAGTGATTTCCTAAAATGTAAATGTGCCTGTAAAACTAATATTAGGATGAGATGTCAAATAGATACTGTAAGAAAGCTTGTCAGTCAAAAAGCCGTTAGATTGAAGAAAGTTACTCTGTTGGAAGACTTTTTTTACAAGTCTTAGAGTATCTGAAACAAACTTCTGATGAAACTTGTGAATAATACCAAACTTTTTCTTTTTTTTTCCAAACAACAACAAATGAAGCTAGAGCCACAGGATTATTGCAACAGCAAAAGTAAAAGAAAAAAAATAAAAGGCAAAACATCTCTATTTCCTTCACTACCTCTCCTCTGACTTTCTCTATCACAGCCCTCCCAGAAAACATCTGGGTTTCCATTGTAAGCCTTGCTTCCTCCTCTTTATTCTCAACATTGACCACACTGCATGTCCCTTGGTCCCCCACCAGTATGACTGCAGTTGCCCTGTGTCCCTTATCACATAAATTGACTACTAGTGTAGACCTACTTGCTTGCAGAGAAATAGGGCAGCTTATGGCTGAGTTCTCACTCTTTTTCTTCACTGAGGATAGCAACAGGGTAGCTTTCCTCAGTCAATCTGCTCATTCTCATTCCATTTAGGAGCTTAATATTTTTAGATCTCTTTATTTCTGATAAATTTTGTTGAAATTGTTCAGCTGTTTCAAAGCCATTAAGTAGGAATGGAGAGACGGATGGATGGAAAGAGAGAGAAGGATAAACAGCACGAACCATAAGACTAGTTTTCTCAGGAAAAAAGGCTAAAGTGTTTGTAACAAAACTTGAAGGCAAATTTGTCTCCAAAACAAACACATACTATTCCTACTGATTTCAACTATTAATTTTTATTATACCAATGGGAAATGTAGAAGACAGTGTAAAATTAGCTCTAAACCAACTGTTTAGTGAAAACATCAGTGGCTTTGTGAGCAGACCACTATGTTACTTTCTATAAGCACAAAACTAGCGGAACAACTTGGAATCTCTTCCTAAAGATATAAAAAGGATAGATGTATGAAATGTGTTGTGAAGAATAGCAGGGATCTGTGAGGACCTCTGCGTATTTAATTAACCAGAGGTGATACACAACAACCTCAGAAAACCCATTACCTCAGGAAAGCATCATGCAGTGATATCCAGCTAACTCAGGCACAGCTGGAGGGGCAAGAGGCTCTCATCAGAGCATCGCTCTTTTCCTTCCCTCATTAGGCTAAGATATTAATCAAGTGACGGCATCCTAATGAGTGACTGCTCTCCATCAGTCACAGCCTGATGATGTGCCTCTAGGTAGTTTCCACTGTGAAGTACAATGTGACAACTGAAATGGACGCCTTGAGTGAAAAGAGTGCCCTTGGTTAGCTATGGTAGCTCAGCTAACAAGTGGTTAAGTGGCGAAGTCATCATCAATTTACCAAACTTGCCCCATTAGAAGAAGTTTGGATGGGAAGACCAGAAAGCCATAAAAAAAAGCCGGACAGCTCTCCGGTGGGAGGACCTGGTAAAATGGCAAGCCCACCTACTAAGCTGTATTGTAAGAGCTGCATATATCAAAACCGTTCAAAACACTGTAAAGATATCATTTAAGTTCTCCTTAATGCATTCCTAAAAGGCAGACAGATCAATAAAGATTATTATTACCCCCATTTTACAGAAGATGAAAGTGAAGCACGACGGAGCATATTCAGACAGGTTGTGATTTGGAGTGTTAGCTTTCTAAGCTGGAATTGCCAGCAAGTTTCTCTCTGCAGACCACAGTACTTCCATTTTTTTCAAGGTATCCCTAGCTGAACTGCAGCTGCTTCACAGTTCATGTGAGAGGATGACTGTTCACTGAGGAGGGAGGCATCTTGATTTGTGCAAAGCATGTGACAGTCCCACACAAAATCCTTCTCTCTAAACTGGAGAGACACGGATTTGATGGATGGACCACTCAGTGGATAAGGAATTTGCTGGATGGCAGCACTCAAAGAGTTCTGGCCAAGGGCTTCATGTCCAAGTGGAGACTGGTGACAAGTGGCCTTCCTCAGGGGTCAGTACTGGGACCAGCACTGTTGAAATCTGACATAGACAGTAGGATGGAGTGCACCCTCAGCAAATTTGCCGACAATACCAAGCTGTGTGGTGCAGTCAACATGCTGGAGGGAAGAGATGCCATCCAGAGGGACCTTGAAAGGGTTGAGAAGTGGGATCATGAAAACTTCATGAAATTAAACAAGATCAAGTGCAGTGTCCTGCACATTGGGCGTGCGCATTGGGCACAATGTCGGGGCAATCCCAAATACAAATACAGGCTAGGCAGAGAATGGATTAAGCATAACTCTGAGGAGAAGGACTTGTGAGTGCCGATGGACAAGAAGCTCAACATGAGCAGGCAATGTGCCCTTGCAGCCCAGAAAGCCAACCGCGTCCTCGGCTGCATCAGAAGAAGCATGGCCAGCAGGTTGAGGGAGGTGATTCTCCCCCTCTACTCTGCTCTCATGAGACCCCACTTGGAGTACTGCATCCAGCTCTGGAGCCCCCAACATAAGAAGGATGTGGACCTGCTGCAGCAAGTCCAAAGGAGGGCCACAAAGATGATCAGAGGACTGGAGCAGCTCTCCTGTGAGGACAGGCTAAGAAAGTTGTGGCTGTTCAGCCTGGAGAAGAGAAGGCTCCAGGGAGACCTGATAGCCTGTACAGACCTTCCAGTACCTAAAGAGGCCTTATAAGACAGGGAGAAACTTTTTAGCAGGGCCTGTTGTGATACAACGAGGGGTACTGTTTTTGAAATAGAAGGAAACATTCAGGACTGGTATAAGGAAGAAAATTTTTACAATGACGGTGGTAGAACTCTGGAACAGGTTGCCCAGAGAGGTGGTGGATCCCCCATCCCCAGAAACAGTCAAGGCCAGGTTGGATGAGGATCTGAGCAACCTGATCCAGTTGGAGACGTCCCTGCTCCTTGCAGGGGGGTTGGACTAGATGACCTTTGAAGGTTCCTTCCAACCCAAAGTATTCTATGGTTCTATTATTTATTTACATCATTATCAGATTTCACAATGTTTTCTAAAATCTGACTTCCAGTGTGAATTAAATACAACTTTCATGCAGTGCAACACATAAATTTCTCCCAGTTTTCAGTGACCTAAATATTTACGGGTCACATACACATTCTTTCACTTTTACCATATGTCATCAAACACAAGCAATAATCCTTCTTAGTTTTATCAGCAGAAACATAGCAAAGGCCTCTCCTTCCTTTGCCATGTCAGTAAAGGACACGACCTTGGAGTGTCATTATTCCAATGTAACTTTAACTATCAAGGTCCTAATCCCAGCAAAGTAAAAAATGCTGTGCTGGTGTTATCAGTAATAGAAATGTTTGCATTCACATTTAAAATGCATTTCTTGGACTGCAGTTGGACATTTTATAGAATGACAGTGCTGAAGTGGACAGTTTGTAAGGTCAGAAGCAGAAGGCTATCTATATGTATTAATGTGTGTCACACACCATTCTGTACATAGCGTTCTGTACATGCACAAGCCAGAAACAGAGCAGGGAAAACATACAGCTGGGAGAGGTGTTCCAGAAGGACAAATGAACAAATGCCCTCAGGGGTGCTACTGCAGGAACCAAGGGTAAACCTGAATGGGAAACACTTTTCCCAGTTTGTGAAACTTACCAAGATTTCAAGACTTTCTTTCCATTATATATCACAATAAAGTAAAATCTGGTTAAAAATTAGATGTCCACCTGTCTCTAGTTAACCAAAAGAACTACTGTTTACGGCATGCATCTTTGATACGGCTAAACCCAGATTCAAGTTTCCTCTTTCAAGTTCTCCCATCTCCAAATACCGTTTCGCTAATATCCTAACAGCTCCCACATTCACAGTGCTCAGCTTTGTATGACAAAGTGAAATATTCACTAGGGAGGAGTACTGAAACTGGATCCACTCCTTAAACCTTATGTGATTGTCCTGACGCTGGGCCAGATCCTTCTTCCTCTAATTTTGGTCAGAAAGTCCATCCTGGGCCTTGCTAATCTGTCCTGTTAAAGTATCATAAAACTTGACACTTTATAAAGACAATTTAAACTTTCTGAAGAAATAAAACAAGACCATGCCACAGGCCTGAGACACAGACATGCCACAGTACAGACTATTTAATTGCCAGTGATTTCCCTAACGAGCAACTGCTGTTGTTTCAGATTATATTCAAGGACAGTTCAGGAACAGCATGTGAGAAGGATCTGTCCTGCAAGATATTTACAGAATCACAACAATCACAGAATGGTTTGGGTGTTGGAAGGGACCTTTTAAAGATCATCTAGCCTCTCTGGCATGGGCAGGGACATCTTTCACTAGATTAGGAAGCTTAAAGCCCTGTCCAGCCTGACCTTGAACACTGCCAGGGATGGGGCATCCACAACTTCTCTGAGATGTAGCAGAGGAGACTTCTTACTCTACCAATGTTTGGACTCAAATTCGTAAACAATCTCACTGATCAAACATGTTCTTGAGAAAACAAAAACATCCCTAGAAGTCCTCATGGTACAAAAACATAATTGAAAAAGTTTAAGGTTTGTTTGGTTTTTTTAACCAAACAACAAGCATACAGTTCTGAAAGTCCAAGGGTTAACTCAAGGGACTTCCTTGTCAATGCTCCATAACCTCTAAGGGAGTCAAGCAGTCACCTGATTATATCTGTCAGAGGGACAGGTTACAGACAAAGACAGAAAATGTAGTGCAGATGTGACACTGGAAATCCTACCAAGATATTTAATGTAAATTCAGATATCAGCTTTTTTTTTACAGAGCCAGGGCTTTGGGCCACCTTTAATTACAACACCAAGACTTTAATTCTGGCTCTGTTCCAGTGACAGAATTTTGCCAGAAGCCATGGTGGAGTCAGATTTTCACTGCAAATAATCAGTAAGAGTCTTTCATTTTTGTTTGTGGATTAATAGATACAGCAATTGTATCTTGAGATGCACAGAGAGCAGGCTTTACAGATGTTAATTTAATTTTTCATTCTTCCCAATGTTAATTAAATTTTAAGATTCAATTATTTGTTTCTAAACTGCAAAGGAAATTTGAGGTGATATTTAGGAGCATCTGAATATTCTACACTAATTAATCTGTTAGTGTCTTTTTAGCATCCTAGGATTTCAAGATATCTGAGATCTGGCCTCTCAGATCTCACAGCCTGAATCTGCCATTGCCAAGACAACAAAAAAAATTGTTATTCATATGAAATAAAATAATCTTAAGTTAATTGTTGATCTGCTCCTACATACCATTGTGGACTCAGTAGTCTTTCCCTACATAGTCCTGCAAATTGTAAATTCATCTGCACTGAAAGAATATGTACACAACTAAGTGAAGGTAAAATCCCAAGGAATGGAGCTGACGACGGAGGGAAAAAAAAATCCCAAACCTTCAGCATATCAACAAACATCTGAGTGTTACCCCCAATGGTAGGGTAATGTCCCAGCACTGATACACTGAAGTGCTAGTCACTATGGTGCCGTTGAACAGATTTTGGTCCCTTGCCTTGCTCAATAAAGGTCGCTTCTTAGAAATGAAGTAAAAACATCTGATCCCTTAAACAACTGACTCTTAAGGAAGAACAACATTAAAATCCACCCATTCTTATCCTTTTTTGATTGACAACACATCTTCATATTTAATTGCCTTTGTGGATTACTTGGATGTAACTCACAGGCTGAAACTGTGGGCAGAAGCTGAGCAACTGCTCTGAACTTCTGGGAATAAGTGTCTAATTGTAGCCCCATTTGTGCTGTAGATATAAAACCAGATTTTGCATAACTGTATGAAGGACTAATTGCTGATTTCCCAGCAGTGAATCTTTCCTCGTGGCTCCTAATAAATCAACTCTGTTTCGACATTAGGTGAAGTTACTATGATATTCTAAAATAAAGCATACAACTGTTTTTTTATTAAGTTCTTCTCCCTTTCCCCTCATCAGAAGCAGGGATGCTGCCTTGATTCACTGTTTTCCTAGCACAACCAAAGGAATATTACAAACTGTAGCCAAATGGATGCTTCAACAACTGCCTTTGTTTCTGCTGTGAAAGGGCTAAGTAAAATCAAAGACTGACTACACTAGGTTGTTTCTACTGCCAGCCAGGGCTGACATAAAGCAAATAGTGCAATTTCGTCTGAAAAATGTCTTTAACTATGAAAAGTAAATGTTAATGTTTTTAGTAGTATCATCATGTAGTATCATCAAAATGAATGTGTCTCTGATTTTATCAGTGTTACAACTCTTTAAATATTGAAGGTTAATTACTTGGTTTTGAGTAACAGAAGAATAATGTAAAAATAAAATGGAAAAACAGTAAAAAGAGCAACAGAAAAATTGTTTAGTAAAATTAGGCAAACAACCATATACACGTAAGCTAATTTAACATCTCAAACTGTGAAGAGAATGCATGAAAGTCTTATTCTTATGTAGTGAGCCAAAAAAAAAAAAAAATCACTATTTGAATGAATATTTGCTGTTTGCTGCTTCACTCATCTTCATTTTCTAGTCCCCTAAATATGATCTGAAATGAAAGCTCACTTTCTCTTCTGTTGCATGATGCTAGTACTCTTAAAATAATTTTTTTTCTAGTTTTACAGGGCCAAAAGCTAATTTAACCCCAGCAGTCATACCACTTAGAGTACATAGGACAGTGTTTATGGGTTTGATCATTTCCTACAGTTTTGGAAATTTGCCTTCAGAAGCTGCTTCTATTCACAGGTATGTTCCTTCTTGTATGGTCACTATATCAGCATGAATTACTTTAAGGAGATAATCTAAGGAGAAAATTACTGAAGACAGGACAGAATAATGACAATCTGCACAGGATTCTTCAGCCTCTATGCGGCTGCCCCTTTCTTAATCACACATATATATATACTACCTATTTAAATTATAAACACATAGATGCATATATTTTAAAAATATATATTATTTACTATCTACCAATACAAAAAAAAGTCAGCTATTCATATACACTCTACTATATATACTACCAACCTACACATTAAAAACTAGAAGCATGAAACAAACTCCATTTGCAGAATACTTCTGAAAGAAATACTACTCCATCTGGTTCTTTGGCATAATGACTGTCTGATTCCTGAACCCCAGGACACGAAGAGGCTAAGGCTGCCTCTGTCTTTCAAAGGAAAAGCAGTATAGCGTAGAATCATAGAACAGTTTGGGTTGGAAGGGACCTTCAAAGGTCATCTGGTCCAAACCCCCTGCAGGCATCAGGGACATCTGCAACTAGATCAGGTTGCTCAGAGCCCCGTCCTACCTGACCTTGAATGTTTTTCAGGGATGGGGCATCCACCACCTCTCTGGGCAACCTGTTCCAGTGCTCCACCACCCTCAGCATAAAAAATTCTTCCTTATATCCAGCTTGAATCTACCTCCTTCTAGTTCAAAGCCATTACCCCTCGTCCAATTACAACAGCCCCTGCTAAAGAGTTTCTCCCTGTCTTTCTTGGGGCTTCTAAGCCCCCTTTAGGTACTGGAAGACCGCTGTTCTCCCCAGAGCCTCCTCTTCTCCAGGCTGAACAGCCCCAACTCTCTCAGCCTGTCCTCAGAGGAGAGCTGCTCCAGCCCTCTGACCATCTTCGTGGCCCTCCTCTGGACCTGCTCCAACAGGTCCATGTCCTTCATATGTTGGGGGCTCCAGAGCTGGACACAATACTCCAGGTAGGGTATTTATTTATGCAAAGCTTGCATTTTTCTTTTGGTGCATTATATTTCCTGATGAAGACTCAAAAAAAAAAATGGCACCACAAATGCTATTATAAGAACAAGGAATCAAATAGTGATACTAGAAACAGGCAACTATGAAACCATACTTCTGAATCATCGCTTCCTGTAAGGAATTAAAATTTTCAAGGTTAAGTATTGTTATATATCATACAATATATTGGATGGTATATTGTTTGTAAGCATCATAATGGAACATTGAGTCTGACATTCTGCCTGACTTTCTCAATGCTTTATTTTTCAGAAAATAATGTTTGTATAGTAACATCAAACTATACAGGACTTTATTTGTCACCACTCTAGGAATTATGTGGCAAAATTTTTCTGAAGCAAATACTGATATGTTCTGTTAGCAGGGGCATGTATACAGTCAGAAAAAAAAAAAAGAATGTCTCTTTTATCAGACATCTCGAATAACACAATATAGTATTTTCTCATTGCAAACATCTAAAGATATATAACCACTAAATTAAAGATTAAAAATTATGTTCAGTATCTGCTGAACTGTTATTTCTAAGCAATCTACTTATCAGATTTAGCTCCCTTTTAAAATAAAGAATTAAGTCCGGCATAACGACCCTTAGAGGTCACAGTTCTCCGAGTTAAGCAAAGCACCTGTTGATTTTAATCAGATTTACACATTCTGAGGATTTCTGAAAATCAGCTAGCTAGATTATTATGGCAGTGTTCATTATTTAAAATTCTTTGATGATATTTATGTTTGTTATGACAAAACAGCCAATGCTGTCATAACGGAATTGTTATGACAAAACAGCCATAATTTCTAATAATGTTTGATGATCACAAAAAAAGAAGTCACAATTTACTGGTTTTAGCATTTGACTGCTTGTCTCCCAAACTTTCCTAATTGCTGTGTGGATCCTTGTAGAGTGTATACATGCAAATACACTTTTTATGTGTGGGTTTTTTTGTTTTTTTTTTCTGTAAATACAAAAAGTAATGGTATTAATTTTCTCAGGAAGTAAATACAAAGCGACTGAGCCACCAGTATGAATTTCTAGATTTATATAATTAAAATATTTTGTAAGTATTCATTCTCTTCTACTTTCTTTGTATGCAGGATGAGATTTTCATAGTAGCCTACAGAAGTATCACTGCTACTTTGGCTTTTCTAAAAATTTCAGTCTTTACTAAGTATCAAGCATCTCAGAGACAAGAAATCTCTGCTCTGAAATAAAATTTGTCAACCTTTGCAAGCTTTGTATTGCTGCAGTGAAGGAAGAATATGTGCTGCATCTGCAAACTCTACCATTACTTTGTGTCTTTAAGATTGCAAACCATTTAGGACAAGGATTGTCTCTTTTGGGCATGAACATAATATAAATATTTACTACCACTTCTCCCTCATAGCATAAAAAGTGGACTTGCTTACAGCCATATCAGAATCTAACATACTGGACATACAGTAGAAGAAAATGTAGGCATTGCTACACTTTGCAATACATGCCATGCTGAGCTATTCAAGGCTTTCTTGGGAAACAAATTGCCCTTTCTCAGCAAGCCTAATTAGGCCAAGCACAATGTGTGCCAATGTGATTTGGTTGCTTCCATGCTATGGCAACATTATCGGCTTGTTTGTAATGGGTTTTGCTACTTGGTGTTGTATTGCACTGTACTGACTATTATAGAGATGCTATCCAGAGGTCAGGAGCCAGAACAAGGCAGGATTTAGTAATTCCTCTTTGATCCTGTGGCTTTTAAATAAGAGCTGTTAGTGGGACATAATCTTACGTAGATTAGGGGGTTGAACTAGATGACCTTTATAGGTCCCTTCCAACCCAAACCATTCTATGATTCTACATGAACAAGGTAATGTTCTCTACTCCCGCAATAGTTCTCACTGAAACAGTGCTGTTTAATTTTTTGAGTTGTAATATTACCCTTCTAAAAAAGGGATCTTACACTATTGTCAATGTCTGTGTCTGGGCCAGCAGAAGAATTCTTGGTACTCTATTTTTATTTCTTTCTCTAGTTACTCCTTTCAACTTGTTTTGCCAAGACACGAAGCTGGATTAAGGAGATGGCATGGTCTTAACTGCCTTCAGTATGCACTCACTGCTGTCACTGCTTTATCTTGTGTTGCCATTCCTGAGAAAGTTATCCCACTGCAAGTATTATGGTGTTCCACATATATGTTACATTTGGAATCCTCAAACAGTTATTTTTCTTTTAAATTTCCATTGATGAAATTTCCTGAGGAAACAGGAAGGTATTCTAGACAAATTACTTTGAAGGCTTAATGATGTGTTGTTATTCTAGCCTTGACTTGTCTGTTTGGAATATCAATGTGTGTTTTCTTGGACACTTCTCTGTGATAAACTGGACTGAAATCATTAACCATCAAACAATCTTCAGATGCAATCTTTAGGACCACAGCTGCTTAATTAGATTACAGGTCAAAGAATTTCTAGGTCATCAATATATTCTTGAATAATCTACTCTCATCTTCTCACTATCAAATTACATACACTATATAAAATATTTATCAGAGATTATCAGATTTCTGAGTCTGTAACTCTTAAAGGTGAAATTAGTTAGGCATGCTGATTCATTCCATCATTTCAGATTTAGCTAAAATTCACTACAAGAAGGCTAACAGATATTGTAATCAAATAGTAGCAATAATACTCAACATTGTTGTTATACAATCATATTTCTACAAATACTGTCATAAATCTTGAGCTCACTGCCCAGATACAATGACTAAGGATGACACAGTAGTTGTCCGTCAACTCATCACTTCAACATTGCACTTGTGCAACAAGACATTATTTTAAATACAAAGTCATGCCTTACTTCAGCTGATATTTCTAGGATTTTAGATGATCTGGACTTCAGGTAAATAAAAGATAAAACTGTTGGTCTTATCTATTAAGAGTTGTATCTTTTAATGTGATAGTCTACAAAAGCTCAAGGCAAGGCTGAGGTGAGTAACTGTGCAAACTTTTGCACCTGGCCAGAGAAATGTACTACTGAAACACTTTTAAGTGCATTCATTTCTTCAACATGTGATTTTCATGCTACAGAGAACAATCCACTACCCTACAGTGGAACAAACCATTCTGGATTACCTTGTTGTTGTGGATCATCACTATGGAAACCAATATTCCACTCTATAAAGTGGAATTTTATTGTAATGCAGCACAATTACATGGACATTCAGGATGAGAAGGAAAAATTAATTTCACTGAAAGGAAGTGGGAAAATTTAGATGGCCCATACACAAGTTCTTGGATGGAAAATGGTTCTGACTCTAAGTTTCTACATCGGAATCTCTAGGAAAAATATTCTTCCTGAGATAAACGATAACTTCCCTTTGTCACACAAACATTAGAGTTGGTTGTTCATTCAAGTACCAATGCCTCCTTGAAAATTTGCCAAGCAAATATAAGCCAGACTTAGTCCTTCTTACCTTGTGAAATTTGGTATGGCTGGTGGTTCAGAACAGTGCACTGTTCTGCCAATCAGTTCACCTTTGGGAAGTCACTAAAATTCCAGTCCTCCATTCAATCATCTGTCATTTGTTTGTATAAATACTATTTATCTCCCTGCCAGTACTCCTATGAGCCTTAAGTAATTTTTGTAGGGCTACCTTAGAGTTATCAAGACAAGGCTATCTCACTGAAAATACCCTCAACTGGTTCTTTTCTTGAATGTTAGTAGAAGGAGCATATGCTTCACTGCTTGAAAGCGCAATGGCTAAAGTATCTCACATTATCAAATGCATCTTTAATCTATTCCACCCAACCTGACAGATAGAAGGGAAAGAAAGGTGTTCTGCTCCCATCTTAACGGCTTGACTTAAGTTTCCACTCTGGCCACCATCTGATACAAATCACAGTTATAATAAGAAGTTCTGTAATACAGATACTTAGTATATGTGATGGCATCTACCACAAATGACTGGTCCTAGCATCTCTCTCAGGACAAATCATTCTCCTCATGCAACGGCACTTAACTCAGGAGTTAAGTGGATCTGGAGTCTGTGGATCTGGAGACCAATATCCAGCATTAAGTCACTGCTTCCTTTCCACTGGCCAAAAAGCATTTGTGGTAGTTTATATACAGATCTGAGTCCCTCTCAGGGCTATCAATTTATTTTGGCACATTCAAGATGTTCCTAACCAAACAGATATTCCAAAAATGACAATTAAATCTAACTAAATTATTCTCAAATTTGGGGAAGATATAGCAAGAGACTGCATTTTATGAACTTGTGAGGAGAACGTGCAGCTTAATTATCAGTTTCATTCAGGGCTGGTCTGTACGTTAGCTTAAGGAAGAGTTAAATAACTATGATTTCCTTACTAAAAGCAACAGTGGACCTGAGATAATCCCATCTCTAGGACCTGCATTGCTACTAAGCAACATTCTTGCGATATGGACAGGCATACTGAAATTTCTTATGTATTTTGATATGAATTCAAACTACTTCAACTCTCTCTTCTGCTGGCAGCAGAGCCCATATCCTTGAGGCTGGGTCTGCGGAAAGTTGAGAATCACAGACACTTTGAACATTTTATATCCTTGCAGATTGTCTCTGTATCAGTCCTAAAAAGTTTTCCTTTTCTTTTCGATGGCGACCTGCAGAGGACCAAAGGACCTTCTCGACTCTAGAGGAGGGGGAGGATAAGGGCAGAGATCAGCCATTTCCAGCATCCCTTCTCCATCTGTGTATTTGTCACTTGTCATACACTTACATTTTAAGTTACTTTGGGCAGGCCATCTTTTTTTTTTTTTTTCCTATGTTAGAACCAGGCCTTAGCACAGTATTCCAGCCATGACTATGGTGGTGCTGTAGACAATAAACAGCAACAATACTAATTATCATTTTTAAAAACTGTTATATTACATAATATTATCATATTTCCTCTTTGTTAAGATGACTGAAGACTACGATGAACTCTACTAAGACTTGCAAGTGGCATAATACTGCTGTGCTTTCCTGTAAAATTTACTGAGATCACAGGTTCCTGAGGGAAAAAGTAAGGCGGTGCTACTTTACCTTCATCAGCACTGAAACACTCCCAATATAAAAGGAAAATTAAGGTCATTTTTACACACTGTGGGGAGTGTTTAGGAACACGACTACAAGCTGGGGAAAAAAAATGAAATGATAAAGAGATTGTTATGCGTATAATTTATTTGAAATACTTCACTAGAGCTATTGCTTTGCACAATTTACTCTTGCAACTGTGGCAGCTGAGATGTCAGTGAACCTCAAAGAATTGCACTGAATAAACAGATCCTTCCCAAGTTCAGTGGACATCATTCCTAGTTACAGCTACAGCTCTTCTCTTCTCATTACCTTAGATGTCCCTCTCCATGAACACCCAGAGCACTTCCACAGCCTGGCTTTGCCAATTCACACTTAGCCAGATTCCATCTCTCTCTCCTGGTATGTAATGCCTTACTGTGGAAATGATCCAAATGAAGCAAGAAGGCTTCTTATGGAGTGATGTACTATACTCACTGCCTGAAGGAACCAGAGAACCTTAACAACAGGTATCTTAGTATATGAGAATTTATAACCAGTAGTAAGGACAGTCAGCTGCTGCTTCCTTCATTCAGGCTTTGCCTTACTTGGTAGACTGGTAGAACCTTCTATAAGGAGAACAAAGCTGATAGGAAAGCAGGAAACGGCAACTGCAAAATTTAATTTAGTTTTAAGTACTGTCCAAATGCATATTGTACTTACAAATAGCCTTGTAATACATTTTTTAAAAAACAATGAAGTCCCAATAATATGAACCTTCTACAATGCACTTCTTACTAAATCTTGGAGCAATAGTGGAAGATTCCCTGGTGTATGTGAATTATAGCAGAAGAGGATGAGTGAAGTGCAAATGCCACAGTATAATTCGTATATGGAACGTTTTAATTGTGGGTAATGGCAGATTTTCAATTTTGTAAGTCAAGGAATTGTGCTCATTTCTGAGACAGAACTGAATATATTAACTGTCCTTGAAACAGTATATTTCTTCCTGCGCAGAGCACAGCACAGTAAAATGCATTAAAAGATGAAAGCTCTTTGATCCTTTTGAATGCTTAAAGATACCGGAACAGTGCCAATAAGTTTTGAGGAAGAGGCTACACAGAAAAGAAATATTATTAATTGCCAAGATAGTACAACATGCCAAAACAGTGACACTGAGTGTACTAATGACTACAAAAATATTTATCGTTTACAGTTCTACCCTACTTAGTCTCTCAGGCCACACTGGATTCCTTTTTTCCCCTTCTTCAGTCAGGCAAAGTCATTAGTATGCAAACATATTTGATTTTGACATACACAATAGCTGTATCTTTTTAGCTCTCAATATTAGGGAGAGAAAATTGTCCTGGATTATATCACAGTGTAGATCTTACGAGTCAGGAGCAGACTGAACAACTGGAACCCCAGAAGTCATTTACAAGAGCCATTGAGCTTCACTCAACGGTCCACTGGTTCTGCTGCACTCAATGGTCTGCTGTGGTTCCGCTGCCAATTGCCAGGTAATATTTTCTAGGAAGATTTCATCTCTGGGCTTGTCGTTCATTGATAATAACGCCAATTATATCTGGACTCCATTCTAGTTTGGAGCTATGCTTGCATAATATTATCAGGCTTCTTTCTGACCTGACTTCTACTAATAAATATCAGAAGTAAATCTACTGACCCGAATGCAATGGCCCCTGGGATCTGGACAAAGCACAGGCTGATGTTTGGGTCTAGCTGCAGTTCATACTTCTTTTTAAATTATGAATAGTCTCAGACTAACCTGTACCCTGCACAGCCAAGGTCTGGCTTTGACTGGTTATCTCAGGCTTTGGTTTCAGCTGAAGCGAGAAAAATGTAAAGATTCTTTCTCTTTTTCCCTATTCATACAGAATCCATTCTGCCCAATGGAGCAGTCCCACGCTAAACCAAGCAGATGACTCATGAGTAGTTCTGGAAAGAAAGTGGGAAATTATGTTATTTCACTTTTAGTTTCACTTCAAAATGGAATTTAAGTTCAATCTAAGATGAAAAAAAAATCTGAAAAAAACCCCTATTCTGGGCAGATTGAGACATTCTGCTCAAAACTGATATATTTCATATTCCTTTTAACCTTTCTAAACTTGAAAAAAATCCCACTAAATTTTCAAACAGAACATGTAAAAATGAGACACTTAAATCTTATCCAGACACTGTACTTTAAATTTTTACTGAACAAAATTTGTCAAAATGACACATTTTATATTTAGATTAAACGCCATTTTTCCATCAGAAGTCAGCAATGAAAAAAAGTCATTCAGTTCTGCTCACAATGCTGCAGGAATTTATACTAAAAGATTGATAAATGAGATAGTAAAATGTAATTATATCTCACTTTCTAACATAGATTCAAATGCGACACTAGAATCCTGAGGGACACTCCTGGATACATAATAGATTTCCTTCTCTAGAGCCCATTGCATTCATTGCTGATAAGGTCTCCAAAAGCACTTGCACTAGGGCAGGCTCCAAGAGCTCAACCAAGGACTAGAAGCCTGATGTGCTGGGCACTGGAGAAAGAAAGGATTGAGTGAGTCCCTGCTCCATGAGGAATCCCTCATGCTGTGATGACAGGTAGCATGCTGGCGCGCTCCAATGACACAGAATAGAGTCCTTCTGCTTCTCCAATGAATCTGTGCCTGAAAAATGCAAAAGAAGAGAACACTCCTTTCTTTACCTCCTTCCCTCAAAGCTATACATGTTTGTTGAGAGCCTAAAACTTCTATTTACTCTGTAGCTTTTAACAGGGAGTCTTTTTTATTTAACCTCCTGGAACATGGACAAGCTACTAGTTGGACAGTTGCTGCTCCATAGGGGAAAATGTGAAAGACGGTGCCCTGTCTACCGTCACTCTTCCTCCAGCTGCATGCTCTGAAAATACATGCAGGCATTTCGCATCCATCACCCTATCCCGAACAATCCTTAGAAAACCTAGTGATGTCTAACATCATAGTTAAGAGAGTCTGTGCACCTACCAGGCTCTCCTTCCTTCCTCCTCAACCCTCCCCCAAAAGGAAAGGAATCAGTTTCTCAGATTAAAAAGAAAGTTCATCCAGGCTCAACGTGCATAAGATTTGTCACCCAGGCTACTTCACTCAGAAATGAAAACGTAAGGATGTGTAAACAACAAATAACCTCAAAAAATAAATAAGCATCTCCAAAAAAAAAAAAAAAGAAGAAAGTTATCAAATATGCATTTGTTTATCACAGTCAACTTTTATGAGTCAAACTTGATTCATATATATTTTATGAAGAGAATATCCATTGTGGTGGCAAAATTAAATGTATTTTGAAACTTGTATGTGACATTTATCTATCTGCTCTATCAGAAAAAAGTTGTCATATTCATTCAGACATATATTACTTTTTCAATTTCCTGTCAGTAATGTTTTTTTAATGTTCTTTAGGGTGAGACCACAGGATTTCTCATTTCTCACAACAAAGACCATAACTCATTAGAATTATGTTGATGAGCTTGTACCTAAAAAGTTGCATCACTTTTTTTTTTAGAGGTGAACAATCTGCACTCTTATCCATGACAATCATGGCTTTTTTTTTTTTTTTTTTTTTAAAGATATGGAGTCAGGTAGAGAATTGTCAGCTCCTTTTTTTCCTTCTTTTACAGATGTTCATCATATAAACCACAAACTTACGGTGCAATTTTATGTTGATTCAGGTTCTATTGTGAGCCACAAGAGATAACAAAGATAGCACAAGTATTGAAACTCCTTATCACATATCGTCCCTTCCAAAGGGATGATTTTGATAGAAAGTTTATATAAACCCAGTGCTTAAGAATAAACAGCGCTGTGCAGCAGGCAAGGCCAAAGGGTCATAGTTAGAGAAGAAACAGAAACCAATTAGAGTGAGTTAATTGACAAGAGACTACAGCTCCCTTGCAAAAGACTGGCTGGAGAGGTGCAAAGTGAAGATGACAACTTCTTTCTTTGAGTTGCTATTAAAGCGACACTGTAATAAAAACCTTATCTAGTGTCCCACACGCTAAGTCTTGTGATGGATGTTGAAGTGCAGTGGGTCAAGCCCTGAGTAGAATGGCCGTTTGATTCTTATGGGGTTTTTTTGATAGACTAGTTACGACACCATCCACAATACAGACTAAAGTACGGCCTTTGTTGGTAAAAAATGAGGAGAATTCCATGAGCAACATTCTAGTTTCATTTCTGAACAAAAGCAGAATATTTAGAACCAAATTAGAGTATATGTCTCCCCTTCTAAGCACACATCATATCTGGGAATAAATAAAAATGTAAATAATATTTGGTAAAGCTGGAAATAATGATGATGGCCCAGCTTCAAAAGACTGTTGATCAGTTTGGCTTGCATATATACCTAAAATTATTTGAACACCAGCAACTTAAGAATTTATGTCCTGAAAAATAGCCTAAGTGGTAAGTCTCTCTCATTACATCTGTGGCATCTGCTGGTTGGAGCTGTGCTGGAATTACTTTCAAGCTGGCCTGTGGTCTGAGGATTTAGTGCATCTCTTTTCTGTCCTAACCAAAATAGCAGGGTAAATGCCCAAAGAAATGTAAAAAGTAATCTGTCAAAGAGAGAGATTTCTTCCTCACTATCACATGCTCAAAGGTTGGGTTTTTTTTAAAACCAGAAGAACCTCAGAGACACAAAGTCTTCATTTATGCACAGCTGATTTTTAAAAACCAACATCCTACAGATGGAATACTTAATCTTAGTTGAAAGAAAAGATACTCAACAGAAAGATCCTCCCTTCACATTGCTATCCATCATTTAGTTAAAGTATCAGTAAATTTAAGTACATTTTAAATAATTCAAACAGATACCATTACCTTGGTCTCTAGGATGTTACTTCTCTGTTTCTTCTGGAAACACAAAGAAGCAAGCAAGCAAAACAGCAGCACAATCTTCACAAAAACTGAAGAATGCCTCTAGACTCCTCCCAAATATAAAGCAGGTCAGTCAGTATTGAGTTCTGTGTGGCCATCATCAGCTGCTACCAGGATCTGAGTTAAAACTCCTGTGATTGCCATGGGGAGCTTAAGAATAACATTATCAAAAGGATTCAAGTCCCATGGTGTATGGTATTTTAAGGACTGAATTTATGTCATTTAATATTAGCCACCTAAATTAGAAGATCAGTTGTAGACCACCATTCAAGCTCTCTCTAGTCAATGTAGAGAGTAAGGAATCTCTGAAAGGTGATTCATCTCAGCCTACAATGCATGCCTGCGATCAGATGTTTTATTCTTCAAGACTGTCTATTTCTTTCAGTGATGACAGAGAAGACTAAGCAACTAGCTTAGATTTGATGCAGCCTAAGCTAACTTTCATGTGGTTAAAATTAGGGAAAGTGAATTCAAAGTCAGGAGTCTAAAGAGATGTAGGACTCATTGAGGACTAGTCAATTGTAATATTGACCTACAGCCTCGAAGTCATTTGGAAAATAGTTCATAGAATCATTGAACACTTAGGGTTGGAAGGGACCTTTAAAGGCCATCTAGTCCACCCCTCCTGCAAGGAGAAGGGACATCTTCAACTAGATCAGGATGCTCAGAGCCTTTTTATTGACCATTTTGATATCTCAGCTGTACAAAAAAGGAAGATAAAATATATTTTTTTTAAACTAAAAAAAAAATATATATAATCACAGAGGCTTTTACCAGGGAAGAGGCTCAATCTTTTTTTTTTTTCCTTTGTGACTTACTATTAAAATAAGACAAGGTTTTGTGAAGACCTCACTGGTTGCAAAGCTATTCAACACATGCACAAAACTAAACCTATTTGACCACCCCTGTCTATCACAAACATAAACACAGAGACAGAGATAATTCACTTAAATGACTTCAACTTGACTGGTAATATCTTGGCACATTTCACTGGGGAGGGTATAACTTACATAGCTTTTAAAAAGTAAGTTTAAAAAAAGGACACAGCAATGACTATGCACTGAAGATTTATTAGAAAGATTCCCCAACCAAGTCAAATTTCCATGTTCAGTGCAAACTCAGTGAGAAATTGCTTTCTTGACATGATGCTCATTTATCTCCCCTCTTTGAGGGCTCCTTTTGCATCATTTGTTGGGTAGTATGAGACCGATTTAAACATTTCTACATTTGTGCTGTTGCTAGAGACCATAATGATTTAGTGAATCAGGCATGCATCATTCATGTTTGTTCCCTCTTTTCACTGCATATGATTTTAAGCAGAAATAAAAGGCAAGAGGGAGCCAAGGGTACCACTTGCCTTCATAAATGCTTTTTAGGAGGAGCCCTCTCCATTGATGGATCAGGATATGAGAATTTGAGCTCGACTCAGTAATATTTAACATATATATATATATTTATCTGTATTCAGAAAAAAAACCCGACACTTTTGTTGTAGCATACTTACTTGCAACATTTTATTCTCAACATAGAGGATGTTAAGACATTGTTGGTTAGGTACTTCCATGTAACCAAAGCTCTATTCATCACTGTGTATAACAGAAGCATGAAGGTATTTGAACAGGCAAATGCTTCTGTGTATTACTAGCAGTATTTATAGCTCAGTAGTCTAACATTCAGACTTTAAATAATTACCCTAACTGAGAAGCTTGTCTAGATTTTTGTCCTGTACTCCCACCCCATTATACTCTGATAAAAAAAAAACAGTTTGTGATTACAATTTCAGAATATTTTCAATCAGCTCTTAGACTTCATAGATGAGAACCATATCAGGGCTTCCTTTGCCTTTCTGTATCTGGTGAATGGAGGATCAGGTAGTTTTGTTCTCTCTGGACCTTTGTGAAAAAAACTTAAAAATGGAAACCTTCAGTTTTCTAAGCAGTCATTAAATATTTAATCACAGTCTTCAGGTTAGTTTTTCCTTGGCTGTTGTGGCAAAAGTCCTCTGATGTGGTAGAGAAGAATGTGGCATTCATTGCTAACGCCAATTACCTGCTATTCTCATTCAAAGGTGGGGACTTTATGATTTATCTACCTTCTGTGACCACATTCTTTAACTTTCTGCTTTAGCTAAAGGAGTGTCTTTCAACAGTGCTCATTAAAAACTTCTGTTTTCAAATTAATGTATATACTTTATAGCAGAGACAGGTGACTGTCTCCTACATGTGTCTCTACCTGAACAGTAGGTGCGACAGCTGGGATATTTCAGTGTATCAAAGTTACGAGAGACATACTCCTGGGTATAAATATAGACTATCCAGAAGAATAACATACAGATTTAAACATATAGAGTGGTGCACGGTAGATGCTAATAATGATAGTGAGAGACTGCACATATAAAAGTCACACTTCAGTATCTGTACAATTAAAACTAACAGATCTATAGTGCAGATCCCTGAAGATGTGATTTAAACACCTAAAAATGGAAGTCACCTCCTAACACTGTGGAGGGGGCTATGGAGATGATGATTATCAACATGAGAGACACATCAAGAAATAGGCAGACCGTGCCATCCTGTGGGCAGAGGTTGGAAAATCTTTCCCACGCAGTTCTGCTAACAAACGTCAATTTTCTTGACCTTTTAAATACTTCAATCTGGCCTCTTGTGCAGAGCTGCCAATAGTACCAGTCTCCATGGTGTTAGCACACTGTATCCTTTAACTCCCAGTTTGCAGTCATTCAGTAATACTTATATCTTGGCGAGAAATCAAACCATTAGAAAAATGCAGGCCTAGTTTTATTCCCCAGTTAATAGATTGCAGACAATTATGACCTGTGTACAATCATGATTATACACTTCTAACATGACACTAGAGACAGATTAGAGGTAAAAGAGAGAAGCACGGTATCTCCCATGCCAAGATGGATGGGAAGGTTTAGTTTATTTTCATTTGTCACCAGAATAAAGGTTTAATAGATCCCAGAGACAGAAGCATGGCTCAAGGAGGTAATTAAAATATTTGTAATTTGGGATTTCTGTGGGTACTTGTATCTTTCCTGAGGAGACGAGTACAAAGGTCCAGGTAAGTGTATGTTCAGCTGTGTATGTGTATAGGTACATGTATGCATGTGCTAATGTAAGCGGGGAGCAACTCAGTTGAAAAAAAATGTAGACATTTACTCTATTTGAAATATTTCAGGATCTTGTCAGGATATGGCAATACGACTGAGAGGGAAAAGCATTCTTCTGGTTTGGCCACAGGAGACCTAATGGAACATTGTACCATATCTAAAATGGGGCTACAGACATAAGCTTAACTAACTGAGTCTCAGATACAGCGTGTGGCACAGAGGTGTTGTCAGGAGATGAAAATGGTAGAGAGAGGGGAAGTAGAAATGGAACAAGGGAACCGGATACCTTGGGATGTCTGGTGATCTGTCACTGACATTGGCACTAGGTATCTGTTTATCTGTGCTCTTGTTTCTACATGGTTTTATGCTTCAACTTATAGAAGGAACCAAAAGAGCAAAACCAGGACAGGTGACAAGCAGCTAAGGCCAAAAAGAACTGAGAAGGAAAGAAGAGGGTAAGTCTGGCATGGGAAATGGTGCCAATTCCCCCTCAAAGCTACTGCTCTGCACGAGCCTGGTATCATCTTTTAAGTTTGAGGCTGTCTATCCGTGCTATCAAACAAGACATATCTCGGCTTAATGCACAGCCTGCAATGAAGGGAGTGGATTAGGCCTCTGGAGATGATGACTAACAAGTTAAAATTAAACTTTTTTTTTTTTCAGTTGGGCTGCAATGACCTATTTATACAATTTCTTTCTTGCTAGCTAGCTTTTTTTAACATTACAAGATGTACCTGGCCTCTCTCATCTCTCTCTAAACTGTCTCCCTGATGTCCTGATCACTCTCTGATCTATTTCTCTATCTGCTGGGTGGATGCTAATATGACATATCCAACCTCTAAAACAAACCATTTATTTTGAAACTTGGCTATGTCAGAGTATTTGATGCGTGAAACATTAAAATGAATGTATATTTGGATATTGGGCACATCATGTCTTGATATTAAATTATCTCCTGAAAGGTGGATTGATTTTTAAACTGGCAGGATATATGTATTGCTTCCTTGAATCTCTAGCATGAAGCTAGACGTGAGGGGAGACTAGGAAAGGTTCTCTATGAAGCAGAGACAGAATTGCTGAAGGGCTATGAGTGTTTTCTTTATATTAATAAATTCTTTTTTGTGCTTAAGGAAAGAGATTCTGTCATTCTCTTCCATTTTTATGTGACAATAATACATTAATCTTCTCTGAGAGATACTTATCCTAGAGATAATATTTAATTAATGTGCAAAGAAGGAAGTTTAAGTGAAAAAGGTACTTTAAAAATCATATATATTTAATAATATTGGCATAGATATTTCAAAGTCCTTTTTTTTCTTTTTGATATCTGGGCCATTTGCATACATACATGCTGAAGCCTAACACTGTGAGTATCTGAAGAAAAATGACAAACTGAGATATACTTTTAGAAAGACTGATTGAGTGTCCATTCATGGTTAGGACTGCGATTTTTTCTGCTTGAACTTTCCCTGTCGCTGTTCACAAATGCAACACATAGGAAAAGACATCACACAATTCTATGCAATACTCTAGATTCAAACCAGAAGACAGAGGATCCTTCCTCTTACAGGACAACTCCTCTTCAGTGTGCTACTTGGAGGCTTGTGGGTCTGCATGTAGAAACCTATGGGTCTGCATCGGTCCGGCTATCACTATGAACATCACATGAATCCAATTCAGTTGTTGGCTTACTATCAAATCAAGTTAATCAAGTACTTCTGCAATTTTCTTGTCTTTATAGAATCATAGAATGGTTTGGGTTGGAAGAGACCTTCAAAGGTCATCTAGTCCAACCCCCCTGCAAGGAGCAGGGACATCTCCAACATCAGGATGCTGATGGGAAAGAACTTCTGGAAAGAACTCACACAAACTCTTAGATTTGCTCCACTATTTCCTCTGCCTACCTGCAGCCTTCCTAAACTCCCATGATGACATCAGGATGCTCAGAGCCCCATCCAACCTGGCCTTGAATGTTTCCAGAGATGGGACAACCACCACCTCTCTGGGCAACCTGTTCCAGGGTTCTACCACTCTCATTGTAAAAAATTTTTTCCTAGTATCTAATCTAAATCTATCTCCCTCTATTTTGAAACCATTACCCCTAGTCCTATCACAACAGGCCCTACTGAAGTTACGTGAAGACTGCTTGGGGAAGACACATTTTTTCATTTTCAAAATCGTCACAAGATATTGCTAAAATATCTGGACTTCTCATCCTTTCAGATTTTGAAACAAATTCCACGGTAAACAGGGTAGCCCCAAATTTTCTCTGATCCCTGTATCTCTGAAACATTGGCATACAGATGTCAAGACTGCAGCCCAACAAGAAAGCCAATGGTCTTCATTTGTGCATGAAGATTTATGTCGCATGAAATACCAAACCTTCCTAAAACAACAGCAGTGCTTTACTAGTGAGTCAAGCACCTTAAATATTTATCATTTTACATTAACTTCCACTTTTGACAGAGTGATCTGGCTTTTTTCTAATTTGCTCAAATAGCCCTTCTGGTTTTCCTTTTTTCTGGTATTAATGCCACTTGAGCAGAAAGTAAAATTCTGACACTGGAAAAAAACATTTGATATCTACAGGATAAATTAGATAAAATCTAAATAAAACTAAGCATCATGAACTATAATATCTTTTTTTTTTTTTCAGAAATGATGAGGCACATCTGGAAAGAACTCACACAAACTCTTAGATTTGCTCCACTATTTCCTCTGCCTACCTACAGCCTTCCTAAACTCCCATGTGCAGAGCATTCCCTCATAAGAAATTTTGGACAGTCTAAAGGAGAAATCCCAACTAAGAATAGCCTTGAATTCCACTCTAATGTGAATTTCTCATATAACAGGATTTTCTTAATCTCTAGTTGGATGATGAAGCAGCTTCCAATTGTTCTCAAATTTGTCAACTCCTGAAGGCATGCAGTGATGCAATATTCCTGAGCATGACACTTACACTGCTTGGGAAACATCAGTAATTAGAAGGCACATTTCTTGGCCCCATCTACACACATCAACTCTGTCTACTGCTTTGTTTACGTCATCTTAAAGAATTTTCAGTGAACTTAGAAGAACTTCTGCCTTTGCCTTCAAGTTCTGTGGTCTGGTTCCCAGGAATCAAAATGGCCATCTAATGCTCCTGGATGAAAGCTAAACCTGCCAGATTCAGTCTTCTAGGATAATACTGGTAAAACATTCTCTGTGTACAGCACAGTTTGTTTTCAGGGGAAGGTCAAGGACTTGGAACAAATTCCAACAGTAGCTGAGGAACACTGCTGTGTTTATCACCTCTGGCTTCACCACATTCTGCTGAAAAAGCTAAGTACACTTCGGTTATCTGCCTTTCTCTAATGAAAATACAAGCAATACGCATTTCTACAAAACCGTGTCATGGTTTAGCCCTGCTTGGGACCAAACTACCAGATTCTCTCTCACCCCCCCCCACCCTCCGAGGGAACAGGGAGAGATAATACAAGAAAAAAAGGCTCGAGGACAGGGAGAGATCCTTAAAGTTACAGTTACAGACAAAACAGACTCGACTTGGGGAAAAACATTTATTATTAAAACCAAAGCAGGATAATGAGAAAGAGAACAAGATAACTTCCCCCCACCCCTCCCTCTTCCCAGGCTTAACCTTATCTCTACTACCTTCCCTCCTTGAGCGGCACAGGGGGGAAGAGGGAATGGGGGTTATGGTCAGTTCATCACATGTTGTTTAATGCCGCTCCTTCCTCCTCGAGGGAAGAACTCCTCACATTCCTCCCCTACTCCATCGTGGGGTCCCTCTCATGGGCTACAGTCCTTCATGAAACTGCTCTGTTGTGGGTCATTTTTCCACGGGGTGCAGTCTCTCCAGAACAGCTGCCCCAGCGGGCCCTCCATGGGCCACAGCTGCCTTCAGGCCTCCACCTGCCCCAGTGTGGGGTCCTCCAGGGGCTGCAGGTGGATCTCTGCCCCTCCATGGGCCTCCATGGGCCTCCATGGGCTGCAGGGGGACAACCTGCTCCACCATGGTCGTCACCACAGGCTGCAGGGGAATCTTGGCCAGGAGCCGCATTACTCCTCCCCCTCCTTCACTGACCTTGGCATCTGCAGCCGTTCCTCTCACAAAAAAATTCTTCACAATAGACAGGCAGAAGACTCTCAGGATCTCTTCACATCTCATCTCCTCTCCACCTCTTGCAGCCGGGCCGGGCCGAGTCGGGCCCAGTCGGCTGCCCGGCGGGAGGCCAGAGGGTGAGGGTCACAAGGACCACAAGGC
>WHYT01016275.1:202777-246394 GCA_009806455.1 Tetrax tetrax
GTTATCACGGAACATTCTGCTACTTGGCCTTGGCCAGCAGCAGGTCCGCCCTAGGCCTGGCCGAGTCCACTGAACAAAGGGGAAACAACTTCTAGCATTTTCTTACAGAAGCTGCCACCTTAGGCCCCCCTCACTAAATAAAACCAGGACAATCATAAAGATTTTTAAATCAGGATGAAAAACAAAACCTTAGAAGTGAAACAAACAAAATAATACCTAACATAAAAATCCAAATGTCCTTATCAAACATGTGACTATTCTACAAGCTTCTTCTGGGAGGAAGACCAATTTGTGACAGTCACTAGTCATGTTTCTTAATGTGTTACTGAAAGGTGATAAGATATGATGATAAGGAGAGCAGCGTAAGAACCTCAATAGAGCAGAAAGATTTCATTGACTGTGATGTGTGTCACTGGTGATAACAATGAAAATTTGCCATGCTTATAACCACCTCATGATGCTAAGATGAACAGATTATAGGAGTGGCAGGTGCTTCTTTTAGTTACTAGTTAGCTTTCATGAAAATGGTAGGTAAGCTGATATAGTAGTTTGGTTTTCTCCTTCATGCAAAAGTAATTAAGACTGCAGTGACAAAAGGACAGGTATGTCCTGCATTTCTGACTTGAAAGAATTAATTTAGATTAGAGAACAGCATTTTCAAAAGTACCTAAATACTTCAGGCTTTTAAGGCTCTCTTCAAAGTGTATTTACTCCACAGAGTACAGCGTGCTACCAAGACCCCAAAGCTAGTAACAAATGAGCTAGATCCTATGTCACCTGGTTGAGAAGCAGAATTAATTAATACAGCCACCACACTACCAAGGTTTTTTTGCTTCTGGGATCTGTGCTAGTATGGCCCTATCTGAGAAATGTACTGTCTCTTGGAGTTCATTTGCAATGCTCTGTTACTGTGCATAGACATGCCTTCAAGCACTAAGACTCGTAACACTAACTGAAGGAAACTCAGGCTTTTACAGGTATACAAGTTGCTTTTGAAAGTAAGACTTAGGCACCTCTGAAAATACCTACATCAGAGATACAGAACCTTGGCGGAGATCCAGGCAAGAGGCTACAAATCTGAAGTGTGAAGCTCAAAGTAAGATTTGTTCTAAGCTAGATGAAATACATTTTGGAGCCCTTTCTGGATAGCTGCTGATCATTTTCAAGCTGAAAGATATTTCAATACGTAATTATCCTTTCCTTGGTATCTCATTGAAGAATTCAGTTGTGTTCCAGTATGACTCCAGTATGGGTTTTGCAGAGTAAGGAAAAGTTTCACACTTTTCTGAAATAACAGTGTTCCCCTTGCAGTTCCTATTTGCAACAAATATTATTTAACATATCAGCTCATCAGCTAGTCTTGAATACTCCTTCGTATTACACATTTTCCTGGAGGCTTGGAGGAAAGTGGTGGTGCTTCTACTTTAAAGCCAACCTCTTCATACAAGCAGATTTTGAGTTGGTCCTACTGCGTTTTTCCAACATTTTTGCAATGGTTGGTTCTTTCGATAATTAATTTCTGAATCTGCTTTACCCTGCCCCTTTTTTTAATCCTGTGAGAAAGCTAGATTCCCTCCATTAAATATGGTAGTTCTGAACTTCTTGTTGTAATGAGAGGCTAATCGAATATCACTTTTCCATGTTGCAGATGGTAACTGTTCTGAATTTCACCACTGTTTCAAAAAATGTTGATATGGATTTCACAGTTGTTCATAATTGTGGATATTCAAAATTTATGAGTGATCACTGCCTAAAATAGACAGAACGGACTAGCTGGGCCTTGTTTTGGTATAATTAGCCTCACTCTCTGCCCCTGCCCATTTCAACGAAGATACCAGTTTGCACGATCTGAGAGTACGGGCCATACATTTTTACATTTATGCCACTGTGGCTTAAAATGAGGTTAGATAAACAGTACAGTAAAATAAAGACACAGTCAGCAAACGTATTTTAAAATAATTATTTGTCTCTTGACTTAAATTCACATGGGAGGTAATTAAACAAATAGCCTCCTCGATGTTTACCTGTGGGGGAAAAAAAATCTTCCCTTACAACTGACCTTTTCGCATAACATGTGTCCTTTCCTTCCTGCAAATAGCAGAAATACATGTATTCAGCCCAGTGAAACTTTACAGGGGAGAATAGAGAGTGAAACTCCACCCAGCAGAAATTAGATATATTAATATGAAGGTCTGTCAAAAGAGATTCTCCTGGCAAACAGGTTTCCAAGGGATGTTCTTAAATGCCCGTATTATTTGACTGTTACAATCCCTCCCTCTAGCCTCTCCCTCAAAATGCGCCTCTTTTGTTATCTTGGGCTTGTCACGAAATTTCCTTAATATATATCATTCTGACACCACCAGCTCAGATTCTGTCAATCTTAGCCCTGGGAAGACATTGGTAGTAGACACTATTTAAACAATTATTCTTTAGGTTTTTTTGTGAACACTGCTAGATGTTGTGAGGGCTAAAACATTAGTGGCTGGCATGTGTTAGAGGTGCATAGCTGAAACAGATGTAGCAATGATAAGAGTTGTTAAGAGAAAAGGCTAATGGACATTGTACACTTGGAGAACAGTATGAATTGTGCATATTCAGAAGGACTGTGAGAAAGGTATCCAAGAACTTCCCTGAGAGTTAAAAAAAACAAAAAAACACAACAAAAAACCAGAAAAACCAACAAATGACCAACATCCTCCTTTTAAGTCCATGAGGAGGCCCACCTTGCACTCCCATTGATACCTGACAATTTTATCAGGTAGCGTAAAAAAAGAAGACTTGGTTACATGTCAGTCTCTACCTATCTTATTGGCAATGACTACTGATTTGACAACGCTAACTTTGTATTTCGATCTGTAGCTGCCAAGAGATTTTTGTATATACGATTTGAGAGAACTGAAAGTTTTATAAGCAACTCTGTGTATACATACTCATTTGCTCATCATAGCATACTCCAGCAGCAAGAAAAGGAGGAATAATTGCAGAGTTGAACAAAGTAAAAAAAAAAAAAGCAATGTGTTAATCCCTTTGGTTGTATCTATACACAAAACTATACTATTGCCACTAAATATGTACTTCAGTAATTTAACAGAAACAGTGTAAATGCATGTAAAGGTATGCATTTCAATATTGGAATATCTTATTTCCATTTAGTTGAAACCTGCTTATAATCAGCTGAAATGAAATGGAAACAAAAAGTTATTAAATAAATAAATAAATGGGGCTCTTCACTCATTTTTTTTCTCACTTATTTAACTAAACTGCCTTAGACTTAAAAAGTGTGTTTTCTCTTGGAGAGGATATAGCCCCAGCTGAGTATCATCAGAATAGAAAGAAAATGCTGCAATCACCTTTTCCCACACCATTTTCTAACCAGCTCACCCTCCAAAAGTAGGCAATGGCCTTGTCTATGGGAACAGAGTGGTCCTAGCACACTGGCCTACCGCATATTTTCCAGATTGTGGCCTCAGCCACTTCAACTATGATAAGCCAGCTGCTACACTTAAAATGATAAACTCAGTTTACAAGTAATTCTTACCACATCAGAAAAAAATTAGTTACAGAAAACGGTAAAAAACAAGAGTACCTCCATGTACATATGTAAAGTTGGGAGGACAGTAATTCCCTTCTGAATGAAAGATACTTCAGCCCTTTCCAAGGCAGTCCACAATGAGGACAATGCTATTTTTTAAAATCCTGTTCCCTGTTTTTATTGCACATGACATATTACATTGTACCGTACAGTGTGTGGTGACGAGAAACTCCCTGCTTATTTAATTGTGATCCTTCAACGAATTTGAAAGAGAGTGCTTTATTTCCATTTCTTTAATTTACTAGTTCTTTAGCTGATGATTTTATTAACCCTTGTATTTGAGAACTGATGCTTAACAAAAAAAGAAGACCAAAAAAAGGCCTTTGGCAGTATTGTGAAGGCCTGGAACTGAATAATGCACTTTAATAATGAGGGATAGAGCTATGGCTTTTGCTGATGGCTGTGACCGGCTCTGTGACCTGATTATGTCGCAGAGTGTCAGCAGCTGAGACACTACAAAAGGGAGCGCATCCCATCAAATCTATCTCCATTGTAATCACTCGCACTGCTGAGAGGCTTGTTAGGAGCAGGGAATCCATCAGGCCTCATTAGCACCATTTACCATCAAGAAGCTCAAAGAGCAAACGTGTGCCCTCTCATCAGAATAATGAGAACCAAAGTACTCCTATTATCTAATTGGATCAACAATGCCTCTCACTCCGTTTAGTTTCCTGAGCTACTTGTGGACTACAGCTCTCAAAAATTAGTTAGTTTTTGTTAATTGCCAGGGTGGAGCTGTGCTCAAGGTTTTGCATATGCAGAAGGTTTTCACATCTAAAGAGCAAGGCATGGGCAGAGAGAAGCCCAAGTTCCTCCAAGGGCATTCTTAGATTATACTGATGCCATCTCAATGAAATTCACTGTTTAATTAAAATATGTACTATACAATTACACCATACTTACTTAGGTTTTCCTATTAATCTACCACAAAATAGAATATTTGGTTCTCTTTAATCACAAGGCAGTTCATAATGCCAACTCTTATCATGCTAGTTTTTTACTCTTTACGATAAAATGTTATTTTGCAATTGCTGAATTAGAATGTATTTTTCTCCTATTAGACAACTCCCATCTTTCCAAAAAAAGAAACTAAACTTACTCAGCACTCATAGTTAAAATGTATTTGATCCTGTTGAAGTCAAGGGACTTACATGAATGCAACTGACGACAATTAAGCGCTATGTTTTAGACAAGTAGGAACCTGGCTTGCAGGCAGCATTCATAAAAGCCAGAAGCACAAACCTTGCTTACGTATTTCTGTGGTTCATCTCCTTACAAAGATTAAATAAACATCCAAAATACTAATTTCAAACCCACTCAAAACTCCTAATATTTTCTTTCATTTGCAATAACCGAGAGAAAAAGAAAAATGTCTGGTTGTTACATCTCTGAAGAACTAAAGTGCAGCAATGACACTAGGGTAGGCTAAAGCTGGGTGGGTAGACAGCTTCTCTTTGAAATCAGTGTATCTACTGACAGGGTGGAACGTAGCAATTCTGCTGCCCTGGCCTTTAAATTCAAGATATGAAAGCCCAGTCCTGCAAACACTTCCTGGAAAGTGCTGAGGGCAAACAGAATGTAAGCAGCATTACATGGGCCAATAGCTCTTCATAATGTGCCTCTGAAAATGAAAATTTGATTTAGAGTCCGCTACCTGTACTACATCAAATTAATCAGGTGAGCTAAGTTTATTATTCCAATGGATTAGATCTCTTTGCTACAGTGGTCTTGGGGTGCTCTAGTATTACAGTCCATATTGCCATCCAAAGGAAAAAAAATATAATTGTGAATGCAATAATGAATAACAAATATGCCAAATAAATGACTGTTTATATATATAATTTTGTTTCTCTGATTGTAAGAACTCCTAGACTACTAAGAATTAAGGCCATGCCAAATGTCATTTAAAAAATTATTTCCTTAAATTTGCCATAGGATCTTGGATTTGACCTATAGCTTAATGTTTCCAAGGATTACTGATCACCATATATTTAGCTAGACAGATGGACATTTACAAGCCCTGAATTTCTACAACAGTAGTAGTGTATAATTACAAAGATTGCACATAACAGTCTGGTAAGTCATCCAGCCTTATATTTGTAGGAGTGAATTTTAGGTGTCACACTTGTGATTCTTTGAAAGGGGCAATCTTCAAAGGGCAGATTCTTAACATAGGATGGAAATCTGGCTCCTTAATGAGTCCAAGCAGATCATTCAGAAATGGAGTATCCAAAATTACTATTCACTTACACTCACAATTTTGAAGAAACTTACCTTTCAGTTCTTGTTTAGTTGCTATGATTTTATTCATTTGCAGGGAATGTAATTTAATTCCTAGAATGTAGTTTAATTACACTGAATAGTCCTGTTTGTAGACAGACAGCTTCAGAAACGTGCTCTAAGCAATATGGGTTTATGCTGAATATTATAAAAAGGGTGTTATATTACACACTTATTAATATTTATCTATATTGTGGCAAGGTCTGCAGTACTGATTATAAATCTAGGAACGTTTGTAAAAACAAGTAATAAAAAGACAGCCCTTATTTAAAAGAGCTAGACAAAAAGATAGATTCTCTAATTTTATCCAACAATAGGGAAGATTCTTTTTATTCTCTTTCTCTGCAACCTGTGGAATTATTGGACATTATATGTGGAATAAACAAGACTAGTCTGATGGAACCTACAGTTTCATTCAGTGATATCTTCACAGTAGCATTTTTTTTTTTTAAACTACACGGCCACACTCCACTTATGTCTTCTGTGGAGAACACGCAAAGGGAAAACTATCGAAAAACTAGCCTGTGTTTACATCTTCAGCTCTTACAATAAACACCTTTGGTGCCAAGTGTGTCATGTGAGTGGTGACTGTGAACCATTTCTGGAGCACAGATAGAAACAAGCAGGCTTCTAGTTTGCAGCTGATCTGACTATGAGTTATAGGTATTATAACTAACTTTTCTTCCAAACCAATACCCCATCCCTCCAGAAATCTTAATAGGCTTTTGAGAGCCTCCATTTAAAGCTGGCTGCATAAAATAATCCTTTGATGAAAAGGGATTGAAACAAGGGTTAAAGTAGACATTGAAAGGTTATTGTAGAGGGCACATTGTTCATACAATCCTCCTTTAATATGTGTGGTGTGCACCTGCGATAAGATGATTCATTAGATAAGGCCTCACTTTGACAAGCTCCATCGTTCAACCCTCAGGGTAGTGATGGAACAATTCTGCACCCACCCAGTAAATATAACAAGGTCAGCATTTTTTTTTCCTGGGACTTGGATGGTGATAGTGAAGCTCAGGATGCATCTTTGTTTATGCGTTATGTAAAAAAAAAAAAAAAATAGCAGGATCCTATAAAGTGTTGTCTTTTATGTTTTAATGGGCCAAAATATAAAATGTCACCCCTGTTCCAATTAAATAACATGGTGACAGAAAATTACCAGGAAAAAACCTGCTCTTCAGGTTTTTTCCCCCGAAGTAAACAGTAAGAACAGAAACTAAACTTGAGATTCACATATCATCCAAGCTGCATCATTTCCATGAATGTTTACCAGGGTCTAAGATCCACATAAGCACTGTGGATATCACCACATGCCAAATTTGTAGCATTTAGAATAATGACATTCAAATTACTCAGTTAGCAGGTCCAGTCATAAGCTATATTGACAGACTTGTTACTGTGACTTTATATGGAACAAGCAGTTGTGTTAATTTTAGTCCTAGTAACTACAATAAAGAATGACACTGGCCACAATCTGAAAGCTACTTAAGCATGCTGCATCAAGAGAATTATTTTTATAGATATGAATTCAGACGCGTATCTTTTTGCATCATATTAAGACCAAAACTGAAACAACAAATAAATAGCTTCCAAATGCAGATAATGCACAATTTCTCTTAGACACACCATAAATATTGTTGGCATTTCTATTTGGAAAATTTTCTTTAAAGCAAAAGTTTCTCCCAAATTTGCATTACAGACTAGCAGATTCATTGCAAATTGCTTAACTCAGGTAATCAGCAAATGAGTAAGCCAGCCAGTTAAATCCATCCCAGATACTTCATTAAGATGTGTTCCTTTACTTAAAACATTTAATACCATTTTAGAAATTAGGTAATACAGAAATGCTACAATTTGAAAAAAGCGCAGTCTTAATAGTACAGTGGCACTTTAATATAGTCATCTGTTATTAGTGATATATGGAACAAGACACTTACTATATTTGTTAAGAATCACAGGGTTATTGGACTTTAAAAATATCGTATTACTGCAGTATTGTGATCTTTTCAAAAGGCTGAATTAAAATAAAACAAACGCTAAACCTTTTCTGGCTGGAAAACACTTTCTAACAGTTCCTAACTTCCTTCCAGTTCTCAGAATTTCTATTTCTTTCCTTGTCTGGCAAATCAATATTTATTTATCTTCAATATGTGCACTTTTAAATTGCTGTCATACCAGCGGAACTCATTTTTGTCCCACGATCAGCCTGCCATCAGAATTCACTGTTTGCTCCATCTTCTACTCACCTGTCCTTGTGCATTAGTGACGAGTTGACCTGTGACCCCCTGAAGACTGGAGAGGGCATTGCCAAAGGCCTGGGAGCTCGCTATTGAGCCCATGGCTGCTGCTGCTGCAGCCGCTGCAGCTTGACTTGCTAGTGGATTATTAACCAGCTGAAAAAAAAAGAAAGAAAAAAACACAGTAAAACCCCCAATAAACACAGAAACGCGGATTACTAACTGGTTCACATAAAGGTGATTGTGCTCATGTGGGAAAAAAAATCGTCTACTCCAAGAGCTTGACTAATTTTGAGAGGTTCTTATTTCTGAGGATGTGGTGTCTTTGACAATGAAGGGTTTGTAAAAAGCCAGAGGAAATTCCATGTTAATATTGAAGAATAAAACTCTCTTTTTTTTACCTTTTATTATGGGGTTTTTTTTGAGTTATGCTTGATGTTTTTCTCTACGTTTAATGTGCTAATGCCCCAGGTGTAGCAGCCTAATCCTGCTGTAAACACCAATCAGTGAAAGATTAGCATTTGATTTGAATGGGAGTGGGATATTTACTTAGGGATATTCAGAACAGAGACTATTTTAGTAATGAACCCAGAAATTATAAAAATCTGCAAATCCTTTTAATTTATATCATTAAAGCTTTGATCTCAACATCTAAATCACAGCAGAGGACTCAACCCTAATATTAAGTTCAGCAGAAATCAACTAAAAATCCAAAATTCATTTGCAAAATACAATACTAAGCAACTTACTGCTTCTCAATTGTGAATGATTAATTGCAGGACTCTCAAATTTTCAGGAAGTGAGTTGCACTGCCCATTTGAGTTGGTTCTACCTAGGTCCTCCACATAAAGCACTGGGCACAGTCACGTCATTGAGATTAGGAAACTACAGAAAACCTGCAGAGGAACACTCCTATCAATGCTTGGGTTTATCAAATATACAAACCGTGTGTTCCTCTGTCAGAATCAAATGTTCTCTGGGAGATGGCTTGTTCACTGGATTATTGTGAAGTTTGTATTTTCTCACCCTTTTCCGAGAATGGACAAACTTTGAACCAAGCACACAGGGATGACACTAAAAGGAACAAATTTTAAAAATGCTGGGATACATCATCACTGGGACAGTTGTCCTGAGAACAATCAAATAAACTGAGTTAACAGGCTGAAAATATATTTTAGAGTGGGTTTGCCCCCTAAGAATCATTGCATTTTAGCAGAGCTTGCAAAAGGCACATTAGCAGGGTAAAGTACCCAGAAGTTTGAGCGGGAAAAAAAGTCTGGGGACAGTAGAGACATTTCTTCTTAGGCTGAGGTGAAAATGCTGAAGCTAACTCTGAAAAGCTTAATATTTGAGCTGAAATTAGTAGGGCTTCTCAGTCCTTAGATGACAAGTAAATTATCAATCCTACAGAAATAGGGCCACAGATACCAGTAAGGGATGTATGCCACAGACAGGCTCTGCTTCAAAATAGGTTATAAAAAATTAATCAGTGATTAGTAGATGTTTTAAGCATGTTACAGATATGAGTAGTGTGTATGTTATAGATGTTTAGAAGCCCATCAGTAGAAGATGTCAGATATGGTTATAATCTATGCTTGTAAGAAACCTACTTGTCTGTTGGACGCTGTGAAATCTACAACAATTGATTGGTCATACATTAAAACATCTATTAATCATTCATTAGCCCTTCATGAAGTATTTATAAATGGAACCTTGATATAAAGCGTTGCCTAAAGGGGTGCCTTGGGCACATCCAATCCCTCTAGAAATTGTAAAGTAAATAACTAAATAAAGATTAGCAATGCTGGACAGAAGAGATGACATTGTTGGAGGAAATATTTTGATTTGAAAAAAATTGTTATATGAAACTCCACAACCAGTCCACAACCAGTCCACAGCAAGAAAACCAAGCAGGAATAAAACACAAAGGGAGAAACTGCAATGACTGCTTGATTAGCAGTCTTGATGAGCTGTGATGAGAGCAGAGATGGGCACAGTGACCAAGGTGAGGCTTGGTCCCTGAATGCAGAGTGCAAACAGTTCCACTGACTGCACAAGGTGTGAGCCCAAATGTAGCTTCATGCACTCCTCAGTGACTTGGGTGGTGGTGCCTGAGCACAGCAGCATGACAGATAACATTATAGATAAACTTGTCAGTTTTCTGCTCAAAAACAGTGACGTTTCTTTACTGTCCGGATCAGAACCTGGTAAACCTTGCCTTTCTCCACAGCATTTCATGGGCAGTGCTGGGACTTGGAGTGATTTCCTTGTAGGTGCAAATACTTGAAGAAGAAAGGGGCAGCAGCAAAAGCATAAGACTTTCAGAAAAAAGGCCTTCTACAATCTTTTGAGGCACTCACAAATTACTGCACCTATGATCCCGCAGCATCTGACTGCAGGTATAAATGATAATCTTTACATGGTTACCTGACATCAGCTAATCAACCACACTAGCTGCTAGAGTTTATGGCTTCGATTGCGTGCAGGAACAGTTACTTGGGGAGCATAAGTAAGGTTGAGAATCTGGAAACCACAAAGGGTTAAAACCTTCTAAAAATCAGACTATCATCTCCTAGAATCAACTTTCCATTTTTCTTGCTTCAGTTTTCAAAAACTGTACATTTTCAAATACAACAATAAAATTTAATTACAACAAACCCTGGAGACACTCAGGATTGCTTTTAGTTGCATCACAGAGATAAGCACTTATTAAAAATTATGGCAGAGGCTATGATATGCATAGGTACTCTAGGTAATACCATGTTCCAGGAAAAATCACAGTGAATGGGCCAGCTCACAGGGTAAGAGACTTCCAAGTACATATAAATACATCCCTATCTATTCATAAGTCTGACTAAAAATGAGAAGATGCATTTTTCTTTGAGCACTTTGGGAAGCAAAGCATTTGACACTGTCCTGCATGACATCCTTGTCTCTAAAATGGATTTGATGGATGGACCACTCAGTGGATAAGAAATTGACTGGATGGCCACACTCAAAGAGTTGCAGTCAATGGCTCGACATCCAAGTGGAGACCAATGATGAGTGGCGTTCCTCAGGGGGCAATATTGGGACCAGCCCTGTTTCACATTTTATTGGCGACATGGACAATGGGATTGAGTCCACTCTCAGCAAGTTTGCTGATGATACCAAGCTGTGTGGTGTGGTTGACATGCTGGATGGAGGGGATATCATCCAGAGTGACCTGGAGAGGCTTGAGAGGTGGGCCTATGCAAACCTCATGAAGTTCAACAAGGCCAAGTGCAAGATCGTGCACATGGGTCAGGGCAACCCTCAGTGAATACAGGCTGGGGGATTAAAGGATTGAGAGCAGCCCTGCAGAGGACTTGGAGGTACTGGATGAAAGGCTGGACATGAGCTGACAATGTGCACTCACAGCCCAAAAGGCCAACTGTATTCTGGGCTGCATCAAAAGAAGCGTGGCCAGCAGGTTGAGGGAGATGATTCTGCCCCTCTACTCCGCTCTCGTGAGACCTCACCTGGAATACTGCATCCAGCTCTGTAGTCCTCAGTACAGGAAAGATATGGACCTGGAGTGGGTCCAGAGGAGTGCCACAAAAACAGTCTGAGGGATGGAACACTGATGAGGACAGGCTGAAAGAGCTGGGGCTGTTCAGCTTGGAGAAGAGGAGGCTCCGGGGAGACCTGATAGTGGCCTTTCAGTACCTAAATGGGGCTTATAAGAAAGATGGGGAGAAACTTTTTAGCAGGGCCTGTTGTGATAGTACAAGGCGTAATGGTTTTAAAATAAAAGAGGATAGGTTTAGACTGGATGTAAGGAAGAAATTTTTTACAATGAGGGTGGTGGAACACTGGAACAGGTTGCCCAGAGAGGTAGTAGATGCCCCATCCCAGTGCTTAAATTTCTGCTCCCACTCAAAACACCAGCCATAACAGGAGGTAATAGCGATCTCAGTTCAAAGTGACAGGCCAGCCCTCTCAAGGGTGCCTCCGCTAATGACATAATTATACAAGGAAGCAAACTTTATGAGGAAAAATCTTGTAATAACTGCGTAGCTTCAGTACATTTTTCTGACTTCTCAAAGTTGAACTTTCAAAGGAAAAGCATAAGGAAGTTGTTCTGCTCTTACTCAGTGTAACACAGGAGCCATTCCACTGCAGCAAACAGAACTCATACAAATAAAACTAACCTGTAAAATTATGGGGGACAAAAGAAGCACTACTTAAAAGACCCTAAAACTGTGACATGTGAAATGAGAGTTTCTAGGGTTAAGAAATAGTCTTTGAAATGCAAAAAAAATTTCAAGAAGTGTGGTAGAGTCAATGCTGCAAGTAGCTTTCTTGAAAGCCACAAATACTTTTCTCTTCTGGAAGAACATCCTCTTCCTCCATTTTTTTTCAAAGGTACCTTAGTATCTCAGAAGACTTCCTGTGAGAAACTGATCAATCATTCACATATTTCTGAATACAAGATCGGATTTGATAGCCTACCTACTAATTTTACTTTTCTCTATAAAGGGCATATCCTACTGAACTTTAATTCCCCTGGTCTGGAAATCAAAGAGCCACTTTTGCTCATTACAATATCACTCATTCAACAAATATAAAAAAAAACCCCACAAATGGTTTCACTGATGAAATGAAAAGCCAAGACATTTCAGGATGCCGTATGAAAAATTGGGCCTGTAACCTAAAAGCTAATGTCACTTAATGTAGTGCCAGTATAAGAATAAAGTTACATATTGTGTGTTTTGTAAAGGACTTGTGGGAGAGGCAAAGAGTGAATGTACTCTACCTGAATGCAGCAACGGAGAATGGAGGGACATATTATGGAATAACAGCAGGCATAAAATCATTTTACAAAATATTATCGGTGTTTTTCAGGAGGGCTGTTAAAAAAACCACATTTCTGGGTATCTCCTAGAGATTCAATTAGTGTAGAAAAGCAGTATATTTGATTAGGGACCGACAGATCCTCAGTTTCTTGTGTTCTCAGACAATCCTTTCTGTAGGGAGCATCACACTACTAGACCAACCTCTGATCAAGGGAAAACAGGAAAATCCTTGGATTTAAATAACTCTAAAAGTTGAGAAGAATCCAGGAATGGTTCTTAATCAGAAATACATGACACTTTTCTTTTCTATACAGACTATGTGAAAAACGATCACAGAAATGAAATTTTTATTAGCATGACATTTGCTTTTGTAGGAATTTTAAACTGAGAATCTCTGTGGATTTTATCTGTGTTTAGATTATGAGAGAATTGCACTTTAAAATCTAGTAGATTTTATTCTCAGTTTCTCACAGTGGCTCCTCGGACAGGTTCTGGGTAGTAGTCACTTGGCCTTAAGGAAAAAGACTGTTCCAAACTGAGCACAGACTTCTAAGGATATTCTGGTACTTTCTTTGTACCTGTGACCAGTATTATCATCTGTATTGGGTGTAGATGGCAAAGTTTTGGTAGCAGGGGAGGTGCAGAGAAGGAAAGGGGAAGAAAAGAGTGAAAACAGCAGAGGGAACACCAAGGTTAGAGAAAGGAGGAGGAGGAGGAGGAAGTGCTCCATGGCAGAGCAGATATCCCCATATGTGTAGCCCTTGGAGGACCCCACACTGGAGCAGATGGATAATTCCTGATGAGAACTGTGATCCACAGAGAGGCCACACAACAGTAAGGGAAAAGTCTGAAGAGGAAGGAGCAGCAGAGAGGAACTGTTCTGGACTGACCATAGCCTCCCATGCCCCTTTCTTGTGGCTTAGCCAGAGTCACCACACAGTTTCTTGCTCACCCTCCTCCTCCCCAGTGGGATGGGGGAGAGAATTTGGGAAGAAAGGAAAACTTGTGGGTTGAGATCAAGACAGTTTACTAGAATGAAAAAGGAAAACTACAATAATAACAAAATATATGGATACTAAAATATACAAATGAACAATGCATGATTTCTCACCACCCGATGTCCCAATGACCGATACAGCCCGTCCCGAGCAGCGATCACGAGCAGCAAGCAAAGGAGCGGAAACGAGCCAGCAAGGTAGTGGGAACGATGCCAGCGAGCAAGAGAGAGAGAGATGAGATGGAAAAATGGATGCCACCCCATGGGCAACCCCCACTTATATACAGAGCATGACGTTTATGGCATGGAATACTCTCTTTGGCCAGTTTGGGTCAATTATTCTGTCTGTCTTTCTCCCAGCTTCCTGCACCTGCACGTTAGCAAAACTTAGAAAGCCAGACAGTGTCCTTGGTCTCATTAACAACAACTCATATCATCAGTGTGTTTTATCAACATTTTTCACATACTGAAATCCAAAAAACACCAGCTACTGAGAGGAAAATTAACTCCATCCTTGCCAAAACCAGGACAGCAACAAATTAATTATCCCAAGTTGAGTCCATTTTGCCTGCAATGGTGATTGGTAAGCAGTCTCTCTATCTTGACCCATGAGCTTCCTCATCCTCTTTTGTCCCCCATCCCACTGAGGCAGTGAGTGGCTGGGCAGGAATTTGTCTGTTAGCCAAAGCTAACCCACCACACCATCCCACTCCAGTAACTGTAGACTACATCTAACAACAACAATACAGAAGTGTCTTCAGTACTTCGAAGACATAGAAGCAGAGCATTCCAACCTAGATACCCATATGCTTGGTTTCTAAACATAAATTAATTGATGCAGAAGTACAGTTTCCCTGTAAGTCCCTAGTGGCTCTTCTGGCAAGTTCTTTACATTGTATTAATGCTGATGTTCCTAATTATCTTCTAATGCATATATACCTTGTACCAGTTAATAGCTCCCTTGGACCTATATTAAATCTCAAAATCGCTGAAGGAATTTTTAAAATGACACTAAAAAAGGCTGCTTCAACTTAATCCTGGGAACACACCTAGACACCAGAGGGATGAGTGCCAAAAAAATGTTTGCAATAATCAACAATAAGAAGACCACTTAGCATTTATATAGAATTTTGCAGCCAAATTTTTCAACTATGGCTGCTTGAGCTCTGCTAGTTTAATTCATTTTTTAGGGTGTTAAGCAAAAATAAGTTCAATTTTCAAGAAACCTGTGAACAAGCAGATCCCAAGAAAGCCAACAGAGAATACACAGGTAATGTAAAACAAAATAAGTTAATTTTATCCAAAAAGATACTACGATCAAACATTTTGGAAACCCTGTATGTTTTACATATCACTTAGAGACTGGTTTTTTTATTTTGACCCTCCCCTCCCTTCTTTTTAGTTTATTTAATAGCATAATTACAACATTTAACTTTTATAAATGAACAACAGAGTAAATTGCCTAATAAAACGGCTGTCATAGAGCCTAATAATGCATGACTCTTTGAAAACATGCCCCAGCAGGCAAATGTTGGAAGCAAATCCCAAATTATGAAAAAAAACCCCCAACAACTGTCAACATTTGTTATTTGTATAGTGCTGGGATATGGTCAACCTATAAACTATGCAATGTAGTTACAATATCCAGACCCATCCAATAATGTCTGGTTATTTCAAAACTGCACAGGTTTATTTTTGCAAATGGTTGTAGATGGTAAGAATTCCAAACAGGCTGATTAGACAGACATTTTAGTATGTGCCTATATATCAGATATTTATGTGCAGAATACAACGTAGCAACAAGGGTACTGGAGTATCTGAAAGCACTGACTTGCCAGGAACACTTAAAATATCTGGTTCTCACAGATACTTAATATGCTCATTATATACATTTATTGTGGCTGAGCTATTTGCTGTCTAAATCTATGCTGAATTTTCTATCAGGAATAAGTACTGATAGTGGTATCACTGATGCGACATGACTTGATTCAATGCAAAGCGACGCGACCTGAGGTGATGGGAAGCACGCAGTGCTCATGTACGCCTTGATATGACATGGATAGAGGGACGAGGGCGCACAAAATTTCTCACAGTATCTTTGTAAACAAGGTGCTGTTGATCAAACTGGAACCAGCCTTAAAAAAAAAATAACTATTTATAAAATAAAAAAAGGCATATTTTAAATAGAGCCATGGCAAAGCAAATAGAGAGCAGACACGATTCTCAGATGGCTTGGACCAAATTACTGGAGACATGAATAATGAAGAACACATTAGGGCACAGGCAAGGACTATGTGGAAACCACCCTTGCCATTTTCATTTCTGCACTATTAGTGACAGATAGAAATGAGAGGAAAGGAAACTAGAGGAAAGGGATCCTGTTTGGGTGTAATCCTACAGGATAAACTAAATTGAAGTTGTCAGTGTGGCTAAGGGTGAGCTAGGTCTTATACGTTTACCTAGAAGAAGAGCTAATATATTTAAATAGATCTAACGTATTTAAATATAAATACCTACAAAGAGTAGCTGGTTGACTGCTTTAGCAGCAGGTCAGTTCTTAGAGACTACTCACAGATTCCAGTCCTGCGGGTTCCCAGCTGTCCACATTTGTAACTTACAAGGATGAAATGTTCCAGAATTGTATAAGCAGGCACACATTGTTCCACATTTTAATTAAACAGAGCCATCTTGGTTTAGTCTGGTTAGTTACCTTTATGTTTATGAAATCTTTAAAATATCTAAAACTGTTTATTTTGTACATTATGTAAATACACTGTAAAAAAAAATACCTCATCTGACTTGATGAAATTTAGCATTGCTACTAATAATAAATTGAACTGGTGCTCAAAAAAGAGGAAAGAATACTGAAAAATTATCTGAATTCTCTGAAATAGTTGCCATGTATGGCAAAAATGAAAGCAAAGAGCACCTCCTAAACTTTCTGAAAGGGGCTGCAACTCAGCTCATTTCAGGTTGATTAGTTCCTCGGTTCCTCTGTTTGTCCATTTTAGAATGATTTATCTGGCTTCTGAAAGATGCTTTCCCCACAAGAAAAATGGTTACTTCAGGGCTCCCTTGCTGCTAAAAAAAATGAACTCTTATCAAAAGGAAATTGCCATCTGTCTTCTCGGATAAGAGCCCAGCACTTGGGTCTCAGTGATCTAGCCTCTGTAGAAAGTGTGTCAACTGTGAGAAACACCAAATTAATCTCCTTAATCTAAAACATTTATTTGCCTTTAATTTGCATGTGTGCGTGGCTTGTGCACATGTAAATGTGACCATTTGCATATATAAAGGTTAAAAATGCAATGTGAGGTCACACCATGATAATATGACGCTTTATGTTGGGTACTTGAGAAAAAATTTCTGAAGAAGTCTTGTTTTACAGTACAATATGCAATCTTAGTATACATGCCTGGAACTGTTTATTCGAATATTCATATTAAAAATCAGACTTTTAGGTACAGACCTTCTCTTTTGCCCTTTGAAAAATAAATCCTACTTAATACTTAGATATATACTATGATTGAGAACACACATAAGGCTTCTTTAAATATTCTAAGCCAGCTGCTCTGCAAAGATTCTCACTTTTGAAGCTGGAAACACATCTGGATGCTTTCACTTATTTGTAATGTAATAGCATCACCAAATAGGTCTGCTTCCATGTAAGCTAAGTGCTTACACTGAAGTCTCATTGACTTGAATGTGAACAAGATTAGATCCAAAACTGGAACTATGTGGAATACTTTAATTTTCACTGCTTTCGGCTCCAAACTTGACCTTACTAGATGCACCAATCTGATACAAAGTTGAAGAACAATACAAATACCTCCTGAGTGCAGTGGAAAGATGGCTGGCAAAAATACATGTCAGTCTAAAATCCAAATCTGGTTCTGAATCCAGGTATCTAGAAAGCTGGAAGGATTTAATGCTCTGTGTTTATGTCAGCTCATTCAAAAGTCAAAATGACATAAACACCATAATTGATACTACGCATTTGAGATGTTCTCTCTCTGTTTTCCAGGTTTTGTGGAGAGTATTTGAGATATCAAATCAGCTGAGACACTGCTTTTTAATTAGACATTTGAGTTTTCCTGAAATCTCAGCATACAAAGTCAGATTTGAAAAGTGTGAACAAAGTTGAAGGAAGCATTTAGTTTTAAAACCTTGAAGTCAAAACCACATTTCTAATAAAATAAATATAAGGGGTGAGTGAGAGCCACTAAATAAGAAATCTGAATGAAAGTCTGTGTGAGGGGAGAGGGCATGCAAAAAGGGATGCTGAGGGCCCCTAAGCAGGATAATGTTAACACTTTTCTTGGGACACTGTTGTATTACTTTAGGACAGATCTGAGTGTGCAGTGACAGACTGGGAACGTGAGTGTTCAACTGTTTGCTGTCTGTGTGTCAACAGGGAGGTTACTGCTGCTACTCCTTTTCTAAAGATAGAGCAATGAACACTTATGAGCCTGCGCTCCCCTTCCTTGTGCCAGCACTATGTGAGCATATTGCATCTCAGTTGGTAGCAACCTCCTGCCACATTCACCTTTGGAAGGCTGAATTTGACTGTAAATGTGTAAGAAGCCACTGGCTAACACAGGACCGACTACACCACTTTAAAGCTACTGTTTATACATACATACACCCACTATTCTCTTTTTCACCAGCAGTCCTGCTCTGTACGTAAAGCTACTTACAAACTGGTAACAGTTGTGTATTTAACATGCTAAAAATTGTGCCCTCAATGCAGCTCCTACAAAAGAGGAAAGGCAGACGGGTTAACAGTGTAATGCAGCACTTTCCACAGAGGATCCTCTCTCCTCCCAGGTGCTTCCATCTCATTTGGTGTCAGCAAGAAACTTGCTCCCAAAAATTAACTGCAAGTCCTGCCCCAGAAGCAGCACTGCCAGAGTGTGCTTACGTATGCTGCATGGGGCTGGGCTACGCTCAGCATAACCTAGGTGATGCCAGGTTTAATTTTGTTTATGATCTTCTGAGAGGTGTGGAGAACATCTACTGGTTATTATAAATTTACCAATTACCTTGAAAGCTTGCTCCCCCCACCCCCGTCCACCCCCGCTACTCCAGCCATGTCCCACCATTTGTGTGACTCCTCCCTGGGTTTTTTTTTGTGGAGAGAGTATAATTTTTTTTGGCCCTGATAGACTTTCCTTCTGCTTTTACCTACTTGATTCCCTTTCTCTGATCTCCTGTCTCCAGTCTCAGCTGCTTTGCTCACGTCACTGTGGATCTGGTCACAACAGGCTTTCCATATGGGAGTTCACACAGAGCTGCAAAAGCAGCAGTAAATCTACTGTGTCTGTAATGCTGCCATATTAATTCCTAATCAATTTCAAAGCTGTATTTGAAACTCATATATTTCACCTCAGCAAAATCAAAATAACGTCAAGTTGCCAACAGCAAATGAAACTTGGAAATATAATTAAAAAGTATAGGCTAGGAATGTATTGTTTCTGAGGTCTTTGCAATTGCCACTGTGCTAGGCACTATAAATTGATGGCAAGAGGGTATATGAAACCGAGATCCTCTTATAACAAAAGCATAGCTCCATATTGCTTGAGGTAACAGAAGAACTGCTGTTAGCTGAATGTGAGTGATGACTGCAAGTATAAACTGAAGATTTTTTTTTTTCTGCAAGGATCAATTCCAAATTGGTTAAAATCTGAGACTGTGATTCTGCAAAGCCTGCTTAAAGTTAGCCTGCATGGAAGTCCTAATACAGTTCTGGGTAAACTCAAGTGAGTTTGTGTTAGTACGTTCCCGTGACTGTGATTTTTCTGCCTCACAGATAAAGATGGAATGTGACTTATACTGCATGTTATACCTGTTATTACATAAAATCCCATGCAAATATTCATTTACCCCATGCTGATACTACTGTATTTTATACAAAAGTCATGGCCAGGTTTAGCTCCTATCATCATCTTTTTTGTGTGGAGGCAGAATGTCAGAAATAATGCCTATGTTATTATTCAGTATCTGCTACTGGCTGAATGCATAGCCTGGGGAAAGTCTAATTATCATTTACAATAAATAATTTCCTCCATATTTATTATCAATGAAATCTACTCATAGACATTCAGCCAAGGAATTCTGCTATATGGGAAAAAATATGTACTATCTTTTTCAACAGCGGCTCAGCTTACAACCTGAATGTCTGTAGCTTTTTCATTAAATTCATTATTGCCTTATTGTACCTAGACTCTTGTTCTTCCATAAGGCACTGTCAATAGACAGACAGATGAATTTCTTCGTGTTCTAAGTATTTTCTACTTTTATCTGTTGACCAGATTCACAAAATATTTATGGGCCCTGTAGCAATTCTTGTGCTTTACAAAACAAGGGATTTTTTTTTTGTGCTAAAAATAACATGAGTTCCAAGTTCTTGGTCTGATTCTGATTTTTCTCCACCAGGATATAAATACAGTGTAATTTTAATGAGGTCATCAGAGTTGCAATTAGTTAAAACAGAGGTGACTACTGTCAGAATCGGCCCCGTCAATTTCGTATCGGCTTCAAAATCTGCAATAGAGGGGAATAATGCTTTCATTTGAAATACTAGAATTATGCAATTACACTGGTATTTCATTTAAATCAAATATTCTCACCAAAGGCCTGATTTGTTTGTTTGTTTGGGGGGTTTTTTCATTTATGCCACTGTAAACTAGAGAAGCTACCCACTGAAGTCAGAAGTCAAAACATTTACACCTACAGCTGTGAAACTAATGGATTTTTCTGTTGGCAGACTGAAAAACTCCCTTGAAACACCCTACTCACCCTCTCAAACACCTCCCCCCGACATAAACAATAACAAAACACAGTTCAGCAGACCTGGAGTAAAAAAAAAATGGAAAAGAAATGAATTTGAGGTCACACAAAACATTTAGTTCAGACCAAAATGATTTCTTGAAAGGAAATGTAAAATGGATCACCCTCACAGACGGGTGCTTTATAAATTGAGAGGAAATACCAAATTCAAAGAAATAATTCTTATGTACCTTTTCCTAATCCTACCCATTCTGGAGTGGAAGGAACATACATATGTTCCCAACTATTTGCCAAAACATACCCTTGGAAAGCGTGCGGTCTGCAGACCTCTTTGCAGCCACTGGTACTGGTGGGGCCTACTGGCAATTCTGTCAGGAAAAGGGGTAAGCCAAGGGTCAAAAATGTTTTTGCAGGCAACCCAGTCAGATAATCCTGTTGTTCTAATGCACTTCCAACAAACTGTGATGAACTCAGCCCAGTGCAATTAAGACAGGACTCATTCACTACACCTATCACATCCATATTACTTGTGCATGTGATAAAACAAATACTCTCTATGAAATATGAGGTATGTGCTGTTTGCTTTCCAAACTTGAAGCTGAATATATGAATGAAAAGAGAAATTTCACAGAGGGTACTCGCATGGTTTCTTAACACGCCAGGAGAAAACAGATGAACAGAAAAGGGATGGCCTAGTTTTAAGTAAGTATTAGCTGGACACAAAACAAGAGTGCAGTCATTCTGCACTGAATTGTTTCTCTTTCAACAGTGGCAATCAGCAGGCAGGTAACAATCCTCGTAGTTCAACCTCAAAGAGACAGACAAGGACTCTGACTTGCAGAAGACCTGGTGAACATCAGCCAGCTAGAAGAGGCAAACAAGATCCATAGCCTAAACTAAACCAGAAATTGTTACTTTCGCGTAGGTCCAGGAGCCAGTTTTTTGGCTGTATCTGCAAGAGAGAAATGTGAGCGCGCTGAGGGGGAATTTCCTTTCTCTGTCCTGAAGAGCACGACCCAGCTGAGCATTGCAGGTTGCTAAGGCATCTCAACCAAGATCTGCAGGGAGCAAGGGACAAGGGTCATTTGGCAAGTTCACTATAACTCAAGGGTTCCCTGTATCTCGACTGGTGAATCCCACACTAGGGGATATCAGAAGGCTTCTTCTCCCCACTGGTCTGACAAAGACCTAATTTAAAGTAGACTGACCTGATATACTGTTAGTAGTCCAAAATATTTCCTTAATTTTAAGAAAACTACACTGCTTATTTAAATCAATGTCAGTGAAATCAGACCACTCTCTTTGTTTCTAACAAATATTAATCCAAAAATAGTGTGCCTCTTAAGAGCCATCAGTGGAACAGGTGGAGTCCCACAGAGGTCAGCGTAATAGCACCAGCTTAGAGCAAGGCAGGATTTAGCTCACTGATGTTGGCTTGTGAAAAATAAATCAGAAACTTTATGGATATTAAAAACAATGTTAAAACAGGGTGTTTTATACAGTAATTATAAGGTTATTTCTCAGTAATTCAATCTACCGAGGGTGAAAATATCTTTTTTATTGTTGCCTGTGATGGTAATAATTCTCCCTGGCATCCGTAAAAGCAACAATAGCTTTTCATTGATTTTGCTTAAAAGGAAAGTTCAGGGTTAGAAAATTAGTATTTCATGTGGAAACAAGAAAAACTTTCTGAAGTATATGCAATGGAAATAGCAATAATTATGTTTAAGGAGGAAGGAAGTCTTGTGATTAGGGTCCCTGGGTAGAGATCTAGAAACCTCACTAGAGGTCCAATTCTTCCACTTACTTTAATTTTTTAAAATTCCTGTTTGAAAAAAAGAGACTAATAGAACTCTCTTTCTTTTATCCTGTTTGTTTGTTTGTTTTCTCTTTAGATAATATATCCAAAAGTCCTTTAGGTCTGGATTACATATGCACATGCACCAAAGTAAGGTAAGATCCAAATTAAAACCAATTTTCCTGTTTCAGGGTAAATTTGCATGTGGAATATTTCTTCCTGTTTGCTGCACAGTACCCAGTGATCTATGTATTTATCTAGTATCTATGTACTAGATAATAAATAAAGATAATAAAAAGATAATAAAATCAGGGGGAAAATCTGTATGTCAAGCCACAAGAGCTGTACTACAGAGTACTACAAGCCCCTTATTTATGATTGGCACCAACTGGCCTTTGGGTTGGTGGGTAGAGATGAGCAGCCATGGATGCAAAGCCTCATCCACTCATCCGTATGAGTGGCTGTGGAAAAGAAGGGTTGATGATACAGCAGCAGCACTAGGGAGCTCTTGTTCTGCCTCTCATTTGTCACTGCTGGGACATGGATTGTTTTGCCTCCAGTTGGAGCTGCCCTGGTAGCAGCCAGCTCCCCACATCATCATCAGCATCTTGATGGCTCCTGTTCCAGGAAGGATGGCTCTAATTGGCCTGATTTGTTTTCTTGTTTGTTTTTTTTTCATGTGTGTGTGACTGCTGGGCAGTTATTTTTTCAAATGTTAGCAATCCTACTTCCCTTCAGGGTATTCTTACTACCCAAGATCTACTTTGCTTCCTTTCCACTACTACTTCTTTCCTCAGGGAAAGAATTTGGAGAGTCAGTACAAACCACATGATACTGCATGCTATCCCATGGAGCAGTCTGAGTGCAGGGTGCCTTTGAATCTTCAAAATACATTCACTAGCAAGAACCAAAACTGGAGGTGGTGACTCAGATGACCCAGGAAAAACCCAGGGGAACTCAACAGATGATGCTGGAGGGCCATCTCAAGTTAAGATTCTTCTCACACAGCTGAGATTTATGTCTAGTGCTTACTAGCTGTTCTTTGTAAATGTCCTGGATTGAATATGTAGTAATAAAGGCAGTGGGAAAAATTTGTGTAATCAGCCCAATTCTTGGGCTACCCAAAAAGGGGTGAAAGTTTGGAAAAACTTAGTGCAGCTGGAGGCCTGCTCTTTGTTTATACCAATGTAAGTACGGTAAGAGTCAAGCCCTAACACTATACATCCAGAAACTTAAAAGTAAAAATAGATGGACAGATAATCAAATTACAGTGTTACAGAACAAAAGTGTAGAAATAGAAATGAAGGAACGCCACAGCAATGTTGTGCATGGAACATATTTGCCAAACCTATATGAAAAATTTCCTTAAAGCCAAATTACAAAAGACAACAGGCATATAAGAAAAACTGAGAAAAAAGAACATAAGAAAAAAAAAAAAAAAGCAATTACAGTTTAATTCATTGCCTTTAGGACTGAGCCTTTGAAGTCCACAATTCCAAGTGTGTGCGCATGTGTGTGCCTATATAAGAAATGTGCAAGAGAAAATACATGAAATGCAGGATTGCTCCATAAACTTTAACGAACAAATAACAGCCTAATATAGGCTACTGCCTAATACAGGTGATACGCTACACCAAAGAAAAAAAACCCAAGAAATATGTCATATATAAATTTCGGAATGTTCCCATTACCCAAAAAGAACTCAAGTAAAAAATGTATAAAGAGATTAATCCCACCAAGAATAAAGAAAATTACAGGTCTTGAGAAGCAAAGCACTGCTGAGCTAATAAAAGACATAACTAATTCTAACATATCAACACATGCGTGCTGAAACATAAAAAAGTGGAATCACAAGAATGACTTTCAAAATAATTATTTTAAATCAGACACACGACATACAACAGATCATAAAAACACCAAGTCCTAGATTAGAAATAGAGGAGGGAAGACTATAGGTATATCAAAACACTTATGTATTTCTGTCATCTATCTGCATCTCATGAAGCCTATACACCAGCCCTGCTGCGCAGAAGAGATGATAGGCATACATAAGTCATTGCGTAAGAGACGAGCCTTTAATCTACATGTGATGATCTTAGAAACATGCAGTCTTTTTGACTAGTGTTCTTTTTAGTTTTACAAAATAGTGTCACAACTATTCTGATACACCTTACATTAGTACAGGAGAAAAAAACTTGCAATAATGCTCCTCTCAAGCCCATGTTCTGTCACAAAGCTATAAAAATGGCCTATATGGGAATACAGACAGCCCATACCGCAGTCACATTGGTATCTTCTTCCATCTGTTCAGGGAATGCCCCCAACGCCTACTTTCAGACACTGAAGTTACAAAGCCAGTCACTCTTCTCTCTATAGTTGGTAAACAGATGCTCTAGGTGGTAATTTAGAGTTTACAAGACAAGGTCATTTTCTGAGCTGTGTTCTGGAGAGAACTCTTCTTCCATCGACCATGGGGGCAACCAAGCACAGGTTTAAGTGGCTCAGTTGGATGGTACATACCAGAGGCACATACCTTGTACCAGGACTCATTGGAAATGGAGATTTCCCAGTTTTTGTCCACAGTGCACAACAAGTTTCCAGGCACGTGTATGTGTTCCAGTCCACAAGTTTCCAGGCATGTGTATGTGTTATTTAGTGATTTAGATTTGAGCAGAGAGAGGTGAGAACTTGCATTAAGGGCCCACCTCTGAGCCCTAACTATATAAGGCTAGCTTCCAAATGGCACGTTTAAGTCAAATGATTATTAAGTTAAGTGACAAAGCAACTATCTTCGCATCTAAAGCAGAAAGACAGATTCAAGGTCTTGCAGCTCTTCTCTTCAGGAACTTGTGACCAGTCTCTGACCATTTATGCTGACTTTTGGGCCCTTCACTACAAGAAAGACACTGAGGTGTTGGAGTGTGTCCAAAGAAGAGCAACAAAGCTGGTAAAGGGTCTAGAGAACAAGTCTTAGGAGAAGCGGCTGAGGGAACTGGGGTTGCTTAGTCTGGAGAAAAGGAGGCTCAGGGGAAAACTTATCGCTCTCTGCAACTACCTGAAAGGAGGTTGTAGCAGCATGAGTGTCAGTCTCTTGTCCCAAGTAACTAGGTGTTGTAGTTCAGCCCCGATCGGGACCAGACTACACAGTCTCTCTCTCACTCCCCCCACCCTCCAGTGGGACAGAAGGGAGAATTGGGAAAGAAAAAAAAACAAAACAGCAAAAACACATGGGTTGAGATGGAACAAAAAGTAAATTTAACAGCAATAACAGAAGAAAACAAAACAGTGATGAAATACAAATACAGTATAACAGCTTACAACAAATCTCCACACCTAGTTTCTTCCAAGTAGCAGAAACCTCCCCTCAACACCCTCCTCACTTCCATACTAGGCATGATGTCAGATAGGATGGAATAGCCCTTTGGCTAATTTGGGTAAATTAACCCCAGCTGTTAGCTAATTAGTTAATTATCCCAGCTGGGTGCCCCAGCCATAGGGGCTACCAGCTCCAGTTTTCCACCCAGCTCAGGTGAATATTAACTCTATCCTAGCCAGACCCAGGACACTAGGGGTAGGATGAGAGGAAACGGACTCAAGTTGTGCCAGGGGAGGTTTAGATTGGGTATTAGGAAAAAATTCTTCACTGAAAGGCTTATCAGACATTGGAACAGGCTGCCCAGGGACTTGCTTGAGTCACCACCCCTGGAAGTATTTAAAAGATGTGTAGACATTCTGCTTAGAGACATGGTTTAGTGGTGGACTTGGTAGTGTTAGGTTTGTGGTTGGACTCTTCTCCAACCTTTATGATTCTATGACTTCTTATAATGAAAGCAAACTCTAAAGAGCAGCAAGGCAGAAATGCTTGCTCAGGCCACAAAAACCATTGACTGTGGTCAACAGTCCCCTTCTGTATGCTCTTCATTCAGTCTAGTTATCCTGGGTACAGCACTAATGAAGACAGACCTCTGTGCCAGTTTCAGTACCCCCACACGGTTCTGTATTGCACAGGGCAATCCCAAATGCCTCAGGCTTTGGTACAGAAAATCTGCTGTTGTGCTTACATTATGTTTCACTTTAACCACATGCTCATTTCCCATGGACAGTAAAGATGTGGTCCTGAAGGTGCTCCATGTTATAAGGAAAGTGTTAGTAATTTTGCCCCTGTTTTAACAAATGAGTACATAAACCTCTGACATAATAATTAAAAATTAATCCTTAGATTAATTAATTAGATTCCTCACTGGTTGTTCTTCACTGAGTATCCCCGATCAGTTGTGATCCTGTTTTCTGCAGCTGTTGTACACTTGGAGTATTACACTGGAAGGGAACTCGCAGAAAAATCCTGACACTGCCCCCCACCCCCCATATATCTGCTTTTAAGCTCCACTTACGCCTTTAAAAGAGTAAAGAAAATATTTCATCTCCTAAAAAGAACAGCTGAATTTATGCCCATTATGGTCATTATTACTAACAATAGGACTACTATTGGTATATCTTCTCATCACAAACTTTTTAAGCAGGGGTCAATAATCTCTCTGGGACTTCATAAAATGCTCAAAAGCAAAACAACAAAATTACTCCATATAAATCAGCCTGATGTAGATGAAATCACATTCCATTTCAGAGAGAATACAAAACAATCCTACAATCTTCTGAATGTTGCTTTAATGTAGACTTCTTTCAAGAACTTTAGAAACTAGCATTCAAACAGTAATAACCCACAGAACACTGTAAACGGCTTATTTTAGATAAAAATCACATCACTTCTAAAATAGGGTTCATGTACTGACTGGCAATCAAATAGGGTGAACCAACTGAGTAACACTGTGGAAGTTTTCCCCTCTGGTTTCAGCTTTTCTTAGAGGATTAAGGTCTGGAAACTCAATTTGTTCTACTATTATATTATCTATAAAGGGTGGTCTCTTGCTAGGTGGCTCACCATCATGCCAAATCCTAGCACTTTAAAATATATCTATTTGATATCTAGAAGCTATGGGCCAAAAAAAAAGAGAAAACAAAATCTACCTGGAATTAATCAAAGAAAAGTTTTTTTCCTATCATTACTTTTGGGAAAAAAAATGATTCAAATACTCTATATTATAAAAGGAACTTGCTTTATTGTTGTGTTGTGAAGAATCCATTAATCAAACTGAAAGGTAAAGAAATTGCATTTTTACTTTTGTAACGTTTTAATAAGAAATTCTTTTATTAAGAAACATAGCTTCGGACACTATTTCTTAGAGATTGATCTTTCCTTAGGAACTCAGAAAATCCTAGTCCCACGCCTGTCAGGCTCCCTGAGTGACCTTGGACAAGCCAGTTAATCTCTTACTAACTCATTTCTCCATCTGTAAAGTGGAGATAATCGTAATTCCTTTGTCTCACTTGTCTGCTAAGACCGTAATGTCTTTGGGAGCGGTAAATGTTACAGACTATGTGCTCCCACTTTGTCCAGCCCAGTGGCCTGTGATCGCAGCCTGCTCTTCTAGATCCTTTCCTAATATCCACCCCTACTCCACATCTCCTTTATCAATATCATTTTTGCTTTACATGAGCAGATGGAGCTGTGAACTGCTCTAAGACGGCAACAGTGAACAGCCAGTACGACTACTGATGACCATGATTTGGTTCTGACACTGCAGTAAGGCACCGTGTGATGGAGGGTAGGCCAAAATACTACGCTAAAATATGGACTGGCTAAAGCAAAACAAAAGTCTGGATAAGAAAACATCCTTGAAAAGGGTAGTTTTTAAAGCTGTCTTTTCCTTAGTCTTTTATCAGTTTATCACTTTAAAGCATACTTATCTTAGCAGAGTTGGAGCAATAATTCATGCTAAATAGATTTATTTAATGTATTTTTGCTTTCAGTGTTGTCTAGATTGGTGAAAAGAACTACCTGCATATTAAAAATGCTACTTTAATGACAGAATATAAAAGCCAGCAAAAGATAATGGCTCCTAGCCAGCCAGCAGTGGAGTAAGTGCTAACAGCACCATTAGAGCTTCAGAAAGCTCTGAATGCTGCCGTAAGAAGAGCATGAGGCTGAGAGTGAGCCTGGCTGCTGATGAACAGAGGCAAGTAATGCTACCTCATGCTTTACACATTACTCTTTTTCTGCCCAGCCTAAGGACCCTATAATCCCCCATTTCAGCTGAGTGGTAGCCTGCTGTTTTGTGGAAAGACTTCCCTGCTGCTGCCCAGGCCTGGTGGCTGCACGCTCCTAGGCTCTCTGGAAGGAATTCAGTGAAGAAAAATCCAGGAATTACTGGTATGGCAGCGAGGCCCAGTATGAGAGTCCAGAGGGTACGGGCTGGGGTGGAGAAAATGGGCTGAGAAGGGGACAGTCTTAACAAAAAGATGAAGGATAGGGTTTAGCTCCAAAAGGGCACTCTGCTTGTGAAGTTACGGCAGGCTGAGGTGCAAGCCGGCACTGTACATTCATAGCGCGCATTCTTGGACACTTCTATGCAGCGCTTGCTTGTTCTGCTGCTGTGCCATTAATTCTAGCTGGCAGTAGGAGGGAGAGAAAAACCTTGAAATAATTGCTATGAACATCATTTGCATTTAGGAGATCACACACTAAAGGTTATGCTGAGATTCCCCATAGAGATGTAGAGAAGAGAGTAACAGTGTCCTGGCTCTCCACAGTTTTCAGCGGCACTCAGCCACTTCCTGCAGGCTAGAGCCAGGAATGTACACCATTTCCAATATTTATATACTGCTTTAATTTCTTCTATATTTAGATACTGTTTTTCTTTTCCCTGGCTGCTCCTGCAGCCTCTGAAAGTTTTAGGAATTTGAGTGAACTCCTAACAGGCTCAGGGAGTGTGAGGACTCAACCTGTGGGGCCCAATGGGATGCAGGATATGATGCTCCTCATCCTCAGTTTGACAGCCTGGTGAGACTCAGCTTCCACCACTTGCCAGTGACAGACAGCACAGCCACAGCCCCTTTGTGCCATTCATGTATTTGGGACCCTACCTACGCACATCTCACATTTCTTCTCATTACAGCAGCCCACCCATAAGCTTTTGTTAATTTGAGGAAGACAACCCCAAGTTGACTGTGACATTGATATTTAACATAGCCTATCAGCTGCAGGCAACTTCTCCACACATCTCAGAAACTTTTGTTTCTTTCTTAACAAGCATAATTAAATCTTAGCTCACTGCTTTGAGACTGGCTGATCAGTTTTCATACATTTAGCCTGTCACATGTAGAGGTTCCTTCGTAATACAGAGCACACCAAGGAGAGAGATCAGGAGGTAGAACACCTTTCATTCCTACATGGGCATGTTCTTAATTCAGTGATTTGTCACTGCTACCTAGGAGAGAAAAACAAACACAAAGCTGCCAAGTGTATAATCCAAGTCTCAAAGCACTTGATGCAGAGGCATTGCTGTTATTTTAAAAGTTGGAGTATATCTTGTCTTGCATGCCAAATCTAATACAGTGTACACTTCCCCACTCTAGTCAAATGAAAAATGCTTGAGGGAGCCTCTCTCAGTAAGGGCTGCCAGTACCAGATGCTGATTTACCAGTCCTGAAACTAAGGTAATGCTTTTGTGTTTCCAGGACCAGATCCTGCCTTACTGTGTGAAGGACTTCTTAATGTCACCAGGCAGGGAAGGCTCTGCTGAGAGCTCTACCAACGTTTCTCACATGCAGGGCTGTTAAGAGAAACTCAAGGATGAAGACAAGTCACAGTCATAAAGTTTCAGCTATTCTATGAAGACAAACTTCCCAAAATTCACAGTCATTAAGATCAATCTTGCTTACACTGCTTTTGAAAAGATGTATAGCACCTGACCTTCTACATAGTTGGTCCTGATTTACACTGGCATGAAATCAGTATTAGACTTAATGCTTGATTCAGGACTAGACAAAAAATCTGACTAAAGCTTTGCAATTAATATTGATCAATATTGAACAACTCTGAATTAATATGCTGTCTTTTTATGAAGTCTTCATAAAAGTTAGCTATAGACGGAAGTATGAATCGAACATCAGGACACTGCAAATAGTGAACAAAGCAGGTCATTGCTAATTTTAATAAAAAGAAAGAAGTGGTTCAGATTATCAATCTATTTTCTGTAACTAATTTAGGCAAGGCCATTATCTGAGCTCTATTTTATCGAGCAGTGTTTGAGACGTCTGCTTTTCTCTATCACAACACTATCTAACCTCATTCTCCCAGATTATAACCCTCCTAGGATCTGACAGATTTGGCCAGTCCTGTATGAAGACTGAGAATGAGGGTTTCCGGAAAAGGATTAGATCCAAGTGTGAGGGCAGTCTTCACTCTTCTTTGCTCCTTCCTCCTCTGTGTTCTCCTTTCATAGAAGGGAAAAGCCAGCAGATCTGTCTTGATCCACTCAGATTTTACTTTAGTTTATTTCTGTTCATTTTAGTGGCCACATGAATCCAGTCTTTCTTACCCATGATAATCATGCATGGAGCAAAAGGAATACAGAGACAAAGCAGCACTGGCTAAGAAATAGGCTTTTGAGGGTGTGGTGGTTTAGCCCAAAGTCACCACACAATTTCTCACTCACTCTCCCCCTCCCCAGAGAGATGGGGGAGAAAATTTGGGAAGAAAGGAAAACTTGTGAGTTGAGATGAAGTCAGTTTACTAGAATAACAAAGGAAAACTACAATAATAACAAAATATAAGGATATTAATATATACAAAATGAAAAATGCACAATTTCTCACCACTCGATGTCCCCATGGTCGATAAAGCCCACACCAAGCAGCGATCACAGAAATGAAACTGAGCAGCAAGAAAAGGAACGAAAGCGAGCCAGCAAGGTAGAGGGAACAATGCCAGCGAGCAAGAGAGAGAGATGAGATGGAAAAATGGAAAAAAAAATAGATGTCCCTGCCGTGGGAAGCCCCCACTTATACACTGAGCATGACATTTATGGCATGGAATACTCTCTTTGGCCAGTTTGGGTCAATTATTCTGTCTGTCTCTCTCACAGCTTCCTGCACCTGCACATTAGCGAGACTTGGAAAGCCAGACAGTGTCCTTGGTCTCATTAACAACAACTCATCAGTGTGTTTATCAACATCCTTCACATCCGAAATCCAAAACACACCAGCTACTGAGAGGAAAATTAACACCATTACTGCCAAAACCAGGACAGAGGGCTTCAAGAAACATCTGTCTTAAAAGATCAGAAGAGCAGGGCAAGGATGAGTAACAAATATCTAATATAAAATTAGAAAAATGGCATTTAAATTAGGCCTCCTGTAATGCTCTCCAACAATACAAAGGAAATGTTCCCTGCCATTTCAAGCACTTCCCCCCCTACTGACCTTGTTCATAATCAATGAGTCGCAGATACACAGGTATTTCTGACTGAAGGAGTAGATCAGAAAAAAGTCACCTATCAGTATTATAGCATGCCTCTAACGTTGGAGACTTAAAAAAATTCAAGTGGTGGCTCTGGTGGGCCCACTAATTGCAGTTAATGAGATATTGCACTGCAGGGGTTATAACATGATCCTGGAATTTAATACTCCTTAACTTTGCTCCCCATATTGCGGGCTATTAACATGAAATTAAAGCAATGTCCTAACATCATGGCTACAACACAGAAATATTAACTAGGAAAATGTAACTTCAACTTAATGGAATACGTTCACCGCCTCAGATCTTTCAGCTACAGTAAAAGGAGAGGAGTACAGTCAAACCATTGAAAGTTTACAGAGTATTATGCAACCTTCTCCTAGAAATATTATGAGACCTTTTATTCTTCCATGGTGAAAGCGTGCCTCCTCCGTGATATTTTGACATTTCCATAGCCTGTCCCCACTACAACAAAGCAAAAATTAAAGGAAAGAACTTGAAATTTTTTAATTCCCTGAAACTACCACTCATAAATGAGAGATTTGCAGCCAAGAGATTTGATCCAGTTTGTCTTCTATTTGAAATGTTTTGACCTGTGCCTACTTCCAGGAACTTCTGTATTTTTAATAGCACAGATGCCAAGTGGCAGACAGATCTACACTGTAATCAGGAGCAGGTGGAATCCCACCCAAGCCCATCTAGTTCATGCCAATACCACAGTGAAGATGCAGCAGTATGGACTTCAGCATAGGCTGCGTAAGTATGCCTGGGATTGTGCATGCTTGCATTTAATACCCTGTCGTAGTGCCTTCACTCTTCCTGGCACTGAATCTTGCTTCAGAAAACCCAGTTCAGGTATGTCAACACCTCTGCAATGCTAATTCTGCAGAGATCTAAACTGAACTGCCTAGAGACCGAAACTGAACTGCCAAACACTGCTAGAGGCCTCAGAGTCTGAGGGAAATAGGTTTATTCTGAAACACCTGGAAAGAACAAGGAAACAACTCATATTTCTAGACAGATATGCTGCTGTTGAAGACTCTGTGGATATAGCACTTGTTTTGCACATACAAGAATAATTTTCTCATCCTGTTCCCAAGAGATGATCAGCATTGTAGTACGATAACACCAGCCTCATAAGGAACGCTCTGTAGATGTGTGTCCACCTTGAGGCTTCCCCATCTGCCTGGCCTGTAATCAATCTTAAATTTTCTCAAGATCATTGCTCTTCAAGTACTGAGCAGTAAATGAAAATAGCCATCCCATGAAAAACAAACAAACAAACAAACATAATTTAATAGCTGAAAAAAACACCATCACTGCTATAATAACAAAAAGTTTAAAGTGCATTACTGTCGCTTCTCTATACACTTGAGGGCTGGCTACTGGGTCAGATGGTGCAACAGTCCATGTAATCTCCTGAATGGAAAAAAATTAGGCTCGAAGTGCCAAATAGACATCCACAACATAATATCAGGTAAAACAAACACATTCCTTCTATCCCCCCTCCCCAAATGTTAGTGAAATAGAGAGAAATTCCAGTCATTTCTCATCACTGTGAAGGTCAGCCTAGCTGGGAAAATTGTTTCTGCTTTACAATTCCCCAAACTGTAGAAAGCAGTTAGAGTTCTGGACAAAAACTAATGTTGCATTCAAAGGGAAAAGAGGCTGATATGGCATTGCTGCAGTAATAAGAGAATTTTTTACTCTTTCCACTTCCCTGTGAACCTAATCAACTGTGACATGAGAAAATACACTGGGCTCACCCAGCCAGAATCTGACTGCCACCTGAAAATGTCCTCAATATTCCACTGTTTGGGACTTTACAATGATCCTTCCGACATCAATTTTGTACATGTACATCAAAATGCCATTAGAAATGCTTACAAACACCTCCTGCTCACAGGCCTGCACTCAGACTCCAATCGAAGCCAGGCTGTAAAGACTCCCCAGTGGTTGACTAAAGGTTTCTTTCGATTACTCATATGAAAGCATTTGGTTATGGAAAGGCATCTTAGGGGAGCCTGGGGGATCCAAAGATCTCCCCCTTGACCTCCCTTGTAAGTGCACTTGAATGTCATTAGGAGCAATATATATTGCAGGTACTTTAAAATCTGCCTTTAACATTTAATTAATATTTGTTGACTTACTACGTTTCCTCATTCTCCTTGAGAATCAACAAATAAGCCCATACCTTTCCAGGGTTACAAATATGTGGCAGGGAGTGAAAAGGTGTACGGAAAGGAGAGAACAAGAACACATGGTATTTATATCCTATCACACTCAATTACATGGATGGGTATGTTCCTGCCTTCATATACACAAACTAATGCACACATACACCACATACATGATGCAGCTGTAAAATAATTTAGCCTTGATAAATGCTTGGCATATTTAATGCATTTCTTCATGACACTTTTATTATTTCTCAGTGATGAAAAGCTGAGTAAATCTAATGCAACTGAACACAATGATATTACCACTCTCTTCTTTTGTTCTAATATTTACAGGAAATATTACAAGTGTTTGACATATAAATTGAGCATTTGACTGACTTTAATAATCATGTGATCAATAAGAAGTGATATTTTTACAGTCTAAGTTCAATATCTAAAGGACCATGGGTCATGAGCCTTTATCAAAGCACCAAGGCTAAAACTTTATTTTCAGAACCTGTAATTCCTCTTTTTTTTTTTTAAAGTTTGTATTGACCTAACCCATTAAAAGTCAAATTTTGTTCATAAAGTCTGTCTCAATCCTATTTGAACTAGCATTTAGATGTTTAGGGAATTATTTCAACTGTACTTTCTAGAAGCATTTCAACACTTCTTTATGCTAAAATCAGTGTTGAGTGATAGGCAGTCACTCAATACCTACATTAAAGATTATTCTTTACCCTCAGAAGATACCAATTATTTTTTTAAAATCAACCTTCATTATACATATGGTCCCTATGTATCTTATACTCATCTTTCTGTATCAATCATATTTTTAAAGAATTCCCTCCTAAAGTAGCTTAAGAAATGTCTCTTCATTTTGCTTGACTACAAAATGAAAATCAGCCAGATGCAATCCAGACATCGCCAGCCCTCCCAGGAAAAGTAGCGCTCATGCTATGCTAAAGTGGCAGCTCTCCCATTCAAACAACTGATAGAATATAATGTAAACTATACATTCAGCTCCTCTGCTCCCTAGAGTGAACAAAGACAAACTAGTTTTAGCTTACATCTGAAATATTTAAAGAGCTCGTTGTGGGCTTGTCTAGCACTTACAGAAATTGTTCATTAAAATTTCCAGCAGGCAATTCTTGAACAGACCCGACATATATGCTTATACACATTAAGTTATAGGCTCATGACCTTTCTCCTCTGTTATTTAGAATTGTTTCCTTTGTAAAAGTTATCATGCACACTGGGACAAGTAGGAGGATAAGTTCTCTTTCTGGCCCGATGAATAGTCAACTATTTATATTCCAAGATGGAAGAGTAAAAGCCCTCAAGCACTCATTATTCTGCCAACTCAGGGCACTCATCAGCATGTGAAGACCCTGGTTGAAGCTTCATGTCTGAATCAGGTGCAGTGAAAGCTTGAACCTGAGGCTAAGATACTATTTCATGAGATGATTTCACCAGATGCCATGAATAAAGTTGCTTTTCAGTGAATCCACAACAAAAACTAATTAAAAAGAAGTCTTGAGTTGTCCAGCTGTTTAAAAGAAGGTTGCTATGCATTTTGCAAAGGAATAAGTTGTAGCAAAATGAGGGTGGTTATTGCCCCGATGATTACAAACCTCAGTTCTTGAAGTAAAGCTCCTTTGCTCAGTGCTGGACCACTTCACTGGCATGGCTGACTTTATTTCTTTGGGCAAACCCTGGTCTGTTAGCTGTCAGAAGTTGGAAGTGTACTGATCTTTTCTTTCTACTTTGCTAGGATTCTCCTCCTCAGATCATGACTCCTGTTGCCTTGATGCGCTGAATCACCCCCTGGGAAATTTAAGAACAGCACCCTAATTATATTAAGGTGAAGACTATATTCAACAGTGTTCAACTTTCCAGTTTACTGGGAAAATGTCAGATTCAGCTTTTCTAAGCACCAGGTAGTATTTCTGAAGCCCGTGGTGATTTCCAGAATAAGGATTAATTTAAAATATTCTGTTACCATTTTTTTTTGCAAATAGATTTTTAAAAATTCATGGAAAAATTTATTGCACAGTTATTATTTCCATTGGAATTGAAACTTTTTGAAAAGTGGTAGGCATTTTGATTGTGTTAAGGAAGCTTCACCCTACATAAACTCCTGAAGTGTTTTGATATTATGAAATTCTCCAGTTTTGGGCTCTTCATTTTGAATCCAATTTCTCAAATGGCATAGGGACACACACACACATATGGTAAGGTAAAACAGACAATATCAGACTTCACACTTTTCTTTCATTCATGTGCAATTTTGTCAGCTATCTTGTTTTTTCTGTTTTCTTTTTTCTGGAATCAAATATTTGTTGAGATCACGTGCATTTTGCCTAATCCTAATGGTGACCTTCTCCTATAAAGAAATTACAAAACCAAATACAGCATGTCCAGAAAAATGTCTGCAAATTTCAATAACTGTTGCCCAGATGAGGGGCAAGTCTTGTCTGATAACAAGGCAACTTTTCTGAACAGTCCTGGAAAACAGAGCAGCATCTGGCTGGCCTTCAGACTTCCAAGTGAGGCTATAACCAGCCTGTGATCTTGCCTTTCATGATTTGGAATAAAGGATATTGTTAACCTAGACAATTAGATTAAGACTTTCAAAACCACACACTGAAGATGAGGCTTACGTGTCTTTATTGATTCAAGAAGGTAAATGGAGATGATATACACAAGTGTTGAGCATTTTAAGGTCCTGTTTAGGTTGATGCTTGTCAAAGAATATAAAGCCAGCAAGCTGGGAGACATTTCTACATTTCTCTAAGTGGTCTGAGGTTTCTTTGTAGGTTTTCCATATAAATGAATGCTATGCAAGCCGTGGTTACCATGAAATAGGTACACGGTATCTTGTGCAAAATGGCAGTAATGACTTTCTTCATAAGTAATGGCCCCACCAAAGGCATCTCAGATGTATATGCTGACACTTCTAACCACTATCCTCATTTTTATTTTGTGAATAATTGCTCTTTCTGTATATGACTGCTTCTTTTTCTGCTGACTCAATTCCCATTTTGACCTGCAGACCCCTCAGATAAATATCCCTGGGATATCCTCTTGTGTTCCAAGACATAGGGCAGTTTAATGACTTGTGAAAGTGTCTGTTTCAGCCTCTAAATAATTTACATGTTACCCTATTTTCGTAAACTGTTGTAATCTCCCTTCTAGAAATAATAGGTAGATTCTTCTTGTAACTTACACTTTATACAACACTATAGTGAGAAAACAAACAAAAAAAGGAATTATCAACTGCTTGACAGGATCAGTAGTCTTTGGGAGGCACAGCCATCTCTGCAGAAGAAAAGAATGAGGGCCTTTTGCTAACAGGCCACCTAAAACTTATTACTATGCTTCACTCAGGTATGTGTGAAAAACAAACAAACAAACAAACAAACGAATATCAAAAGGCAGACTTTTCACCTGCCCACCTCTCTTAGGTAATAGGGCTGCTCTTGGGACTCACAAGCAAGAGCACATCCCAGGGCAAAGCACATGCGCAGTTGCCTTCAAAAGCCTATTATTTTTCTTTTATTTGCTCACTTGCGGTCTGGACAGAAACTTCCTAAGGGTCAGACCTGGCTCACAGACCATCCATCAGTTGCATAGCTTTGATCTAAATGTGCTTTACTGCCTCTTCTAGTTTACTTCTTGCTGGACCACTGACTGATGGTCTACACACAACGTTTTGTACTTTTCCTATTTTCCTTAGTGTGTTTTCACCAATGTAATCCTTAGTATAATTGGACTAGTGTAAATATTAATTGCTTAGAGGACTTATAAAGCACTTATTATAAAGTTTCCTAATGATGATATATTAAGATGCCTATCTGTGAAATTATACATTTAAATGCTCAGTAACTCAGACAAACATAGGATATCGTATGAACCTGGCCGTCTTGGTCTGAATTTTGGCATTTGCAAATTGTCAGTTTCCTCTGATATAACCTATAGACATGAGTTGTCAGTTTCCTCTGATATAACCTATAGACATGAGCAAGATTTTTCTAAGAAATTCAGGGGTTGAAATCTGTACTTTTGCTCCTTCAGGGCTAAGTAATAATTTCTACAGTTCACATCAATGGGAGTGACTAAACCCTTCTGAAAATTAGATCAATGCTTATTCCAGAGACTTGCACTAGACATTTGCACAGTATTATTTAATTTTAACTTGTCTACACTCCCTTTGTCCAAAGGCTAATAGAATATAATTACACTAGGCTAGGAAAAATTTGATAATGTTGTAAGCAGCCTTACATTCAAAAATCCCTATTGTCACTTCCCCCCGATAACTCTGTCAGCAGCACGCTACTGTATCGCTCAGTCATAATCAAGTGAGATGAAAATTATTCTGAAAAGTAAATGTACGAGGAAATAGGAGGTACATATCTCATCACAAAGGATGCAATGGCCCACAGTGCACATACTAAACCAAAGGTCTTCATTGCCTTACTATCATAACCATTGGGTTTAAGACTCTTTTCACGGATGTGAAAGGATGTTTTAAATTAGCTTTAACTATTGCATGACCAGGTTTGATTAAGCCATGGTTTCTGCTAGACCTCAGCATGCTGAGTAGTACCAACTGGGGGAACAGTGTAATGGAAAGAAAATGTATGGGAATGGGGACACATCTAGTACTTCATTTCTAACATTTCCTTATTCTCCTCAACTTTCAATGTAGCCAAATATCTTTATATCCACATCTGAACAAGATTTAGGATACAAAAACATAACACAAAGGTATACGATAAGAATATTTAACCAGGTCAATATTTATACACAAATTTAAAAACACTGCCCCAGGAAGATACAAACCTTGAAACCTTGAACTAAATCAGTCCTTTACAACAAAACATTGGTTACATTGGGAAAATTTCTGTATATACATAAGCCCTCCATAAATACTTTGCTCCACATTTGTTTCACGGCACAGATTTAGGTTTGAGAAGCTTCCCTCTCTTTTTGAAAAATTAATGTGAACATTTTGGAAAAAAAAAAAAAAAGAAAAGAAAGCACAGATAAACATCATGAACATTCTTGACTCTCCAGCCCTAGGAATTGATCTTACACATTTATAGTTAAGTATGTTAGCAAGTCTCAGTTGTTTTCCGTTGCCTACAGATTACTGACATCGCTACAGGTTAAGATTGAGTTCTAAAGCTGTTTCTCTTACTAGTGAGTGCTTGCTTTTCAACATTTTAAAGTGAAGATGTGAACAAACCTTTGAAAAGTGACTGAATATTTCAATGCCAATATATTTTGCATGTAAAATATAAAAATCTCTGTGTGTTGCATTTGAAATCTGATAAATATTTATTATCAATGCTGTTTGCTTTTAATCTGTTCAGGATATCATTCCTCCAGCTCTTTAGTACTTAAACAAAAATGGCATTTACATTACAATATTGCTTGCCAACAATCTCATTTTCTGGTTTAGTCAGCAGCCTTCATGCTTGATTAGTCTTTAATTATACAAATACCTACATATTAAAAAAAGTTTTCTTTTTTCCATACTTTGAGCATGTAATTATTTTCTCTTGCATGCAATAACCTTTAATTTTAGGATTAAGCAACTGATTCTCTTTAGTATGGATGGATTTTTTCAAGTGTTAAAGCAAATTTGGTTATTGTATTACGAGTAGGAAAATTAACTTTAGGAAAACCTTTCATTAGTGCATTTGACAGCACACTGAGCAGCTGACAGAAACTTCAAAATATTCAATATACTTGAAAACAGAACGGATACCAGTTCTGTGTCCTCTGAAGCCAACAGCAATACTATGCTGAATTCAGCAAGTGAGTGACTGGGGAGATGCTACTTCTCTTTTGAATATTCCTTGCTTTCGTATGTTAGTGTTACAGCAGCACCTAGAAGCCCAATGCAAGATCAAGGCCTCATTGCATTATAGCGAAAACCAGTAAAAGTTTAAAGTCTAAGGAGATCAAACAATGGTTGGAGAATCAACAAAAGAACAGAAAGATGAAGTGGCACACCAGACAGTGACAGAGCTGGGACCGCAGTCAGGTGCTCCTGACTCCAACAACCCATTTGCTAGAGCACTTTGCTTCCTGAAGCAAATTCTTTTTCAAAAGTGAATTCAGTAAGCAAAGGCATAACTTGATAATGAGATTAGAGGTAAGTACGCAGATTGTATGTGTCAGTAAAAGAACTCCCTTCCCTCCCCTCCTTTCCCTGCAGTTTTAACCCATGAGAGCATGAACTGGCAAGTTTGGGTCTACAGGACTGACATATGTTATCTCTATACCTGCTTGTACATTTGAAGTACCAGTGATTTCCCCCTAGACATACTCTTTGAATGTCTATGGGGAAAGCATCAAGGATTTTTAGAATGGCTTGCTTTTCTCAAGTTTTGTTTATTTTTATACTTGTTTTACATGAACTGAAAATTCTGTCAGACACATTTTGATTGCATGGAGAACATGTTTCATAGTCAGAAGACAGTTAAAAAAATAGGAAGCTTTAATTCTATAAAGTTGGGGAGGGAGAAGAGAGGGAAACTTTCCTAATGGCATATTGAGCTTGCTCCTGTCTCATTCGAGAGCAACAAAAATCCTCCTGCCAGCTTCCCTAAGACAGTGATAGGTCTCGTTATAAAGTGAAAAGTTGAAGACAGAGGAAGATGGAAATGCACACAGCATCTTATTCCAGAGTGGTGATCAGTGATACAATTTCAGCTTCTCACAATGCCAATCCTCTGTTTTTTTGTTTCTCTCTCCCAGTGGAAAAGGTCAGTAGGAATAAAGGCATTGTGCATAACAAAGACATTGTCTTTCTCCCTTCTTCTCCTCCCAACACTTTCCTCTTCCTCCATAAAATAAGGTCCTGTCCCTGAGGAATCCTACACTGATGGAAGCTGCACCCTCAGATTAATCCTGGGAATGAGACTGACTGCTCCTTACTTGCCCCTTCCTCAACCTCGATCCCAGTACAGCCCTAGTCCCCACCATCTGCTGCCCCTGCCCCATAGCTCACAGAGAACGCATCCTGGCAGCTCTGCTTGGCGCTCTGCAAGGTGTCCCCCACCCCCTGGGGAAAGGTCAAGAGGAGATCAGCCCTCTCCCACCTCCTGTCCTGCTGCAACTGGAGCTGCCAGTCCACAAGGATAGCACCACCCAAATTGGGAGGAGAGCAAGAAGAGACAGAGACAGTACTCTACATGGGTTTGGCTATTCAGTAGGTTGAAAATTGGATTATAAGGTTACTATGGTGAAAATCATAAGAGCATTAGCAACTAACAATTTTTATATCACTTGTTATCACACTCATTCAGAATCATCTTCCGATATCAATTTAAAGGCCATCACCACTACAGAGTACTGCTCTGTACTGCGACTGGGCCCATATTTCAAGGTTTTCTTTATAGCATCTGTATTTTTGCTAAGAGCCTAGGATCCTCCAAGGTCTGACTGGTTCCCTGGTGCTCTTTACAAGCATGTAAGTGTCTCTTAACAGGTACACAAAGATATTGCATCAGTGACTGCTGCTTTAAAGAACCTCAGCTCCTTTAAAGACCAAAATGCACCGTCATCATTCCTTTAGTAGAAGGATAATCCTAGCAATATATGATGTGCTATTTTCATACATCAGTTTTTTCTCTTCTGGAAACTCAGCTTTGCCTTCCCATCTCTTTCACAAACATAACCTAGCTTGGTTCTCCAACTGGAATCCTCACAGGATGCTTGATTATGTCTAAGCTATCAGAAATAACTCAAATTCCTGTCATGCACAAAATTCTCCTGATTTAAGATATAATTTCTGATGCAAAATCACATAAAAGATCGAATATTGAAATGTTTCAGTAAACAAAACCTGCAATTGAAAATGATGAAGTATTTCCGCAGATTTCAAATAATCACTATGAATTAAAATGTTTTCAATTTATTTTGCTAAATCACTATTTTTAAGTAATAATGTGGTAATGTGGTAAATTGTTTATGTACAACTTAAGCTGATTTTAAACAAAAGCTATCCTCAGTCCTTTCAATTTCTCAGTTCTAAAGTAGAAAATTAAAATGAAATTTTGGGCAGGGGAGAAACCAACTTTGTGGAATTACATTGTTGTTGGAAAAGAAGAATCACTTAGAAAATTCCTGATCATTTTAAGTTACTACATTATCAAAATAAAAAATTTAGTTTATTTCAAAGGTAAGACAACTTTTTTTTTTTTCTCCTGAGACTCACAGTGCTCATCTAGTTTATTATTCTCTTTCCTTTATTTCATTTCCTTTCTAAGCTGGTGGCAATCATCTTCATTTCTTGACTTGGTCCTGAATCAGCAGCAAAAAATACAGTGGTGCTACAAGACAAGTTGTCCTAAAAATCTTTCAAATCTTGCTAGTGGAATGAATACTAGGAAACTTGCGAAGATTTCTCTTCTAGATGAAAATTTTATGGTGGGGCTCCTTAAGACTCACAACCTATCTCCTTCTAACATGGAGTCAGCTAGTGATTAGTACTTTATTTTTTTTAAAGGTTATGGTAGAATGCATTATATTATAAGTACATAATTTAAAAATAAATTTTAGAATCATCACACATATAACATCAAGTCTGGTTGCTGCTTTGCTACCTGCTAGGACATGCCTCTTCATGTGCTGCTTTATGCCCATTTGCTTAAATAATCCTAATTTCCTTATATCCTACCCCACTAGAAGCTCTCAGAAATACACATTTTTCTGACTTGTGCCTGAGGTGGTACCTCTGACCTTTTAATTTTCCAATTTCCCCAAAAATGATTGTTGGTTACTTCAAACAAAAGTAGAAAGTTGGTGGAGAAAGGGAAAAAATGAAACAAGGATTTGGAAAGCTCATGTTTCCAGTGCGACCCCTTGGATAAAAGGATTTTTTTTTTCTTCTGCCTAATTTGTTTCTAGTTGCAGCACTAAGGTCAGAACAAGCCAAGAGAATGAATGGAATAAACGTCCTGATGGGCTGCCCGAAGCTGCCTGGTGTTACGGATCAGCGTAAACCCAGCTCTCTTTCCTCTGCCTGGGCCGATGTAACTCACTGGAGTGGCAAATTACATCAGACCTACAGCTGTAACCCGACATTATGATTAATTTGATCAGTAATTTCTCCTGTTTTTCATTTTAATCGGTGTGACTATTCTGCTGTGGCAGGTCTTTCAGATCTAATTAAGATAAATTTCAGAGTAAAAGACTTGGCAGAATTTTCGAGTCAAATCCGAGCGTCAAGTGTGAAGACCTGCAGCACCAGTCAATCAATTTCCAGTAAAGACGGCAGGCTGTAACTCAGCAATCAACCCATTAACACTTAAGCAAATTTCATAATCTCCAAGCCTGTGCTTAGTCACCCTCTCAAAACATTCTGACTACCAATAAAAAAAAGAGAAAGTATTATTATTTTTTTAAACACCTGCCCTAAACTGCATCTGCTAAAACCACCAACAGAATCCACAAGTGGACACTCTGATAGATCTCAGTAATGCTGTTGAAAAAGGCTTAATTTAAAACTTTAAAACACAGCCTGGAGTGGCTTTTTTTTTTTTTTTTTTTTTTTTGGGGTTATTTTTCAA